>NW_019379553.1:300522-312720 GCF_000648655.2 Copidosoma floridanum
TTTTTAATTTCATTGTTTCATTGCTATGATAATCATACGTGATTTGAAATTTAAAAAATCTCATAATTCATGGTCGATAGGTAAATAAATAAATCAATAAATTAATAACTTAAATTATAAAAGAATGAAACAAAAGACGTGAATGACGTCCCGAATTAGGTAACATGGCAGCTGAGAATTGCTCGTTTCAAAACGTCAAGTTAAATGGAAAAAAAAAAAATATAACGAGAGAGAAAGCTCGGAATACCTCGATTAAGCCCAGACCCGCAAGGTCGTGTCCCAGCTGCCGGTGGACAGAGCAGTACCGTCGGGCGAGACGCGTAAACAGGAGACTCGGTTCTCGTGTCCGTAGAGCAGCGCCAGACGCTGGCACTTGAGCGTGTCCCAGACGTTGACCGAGTAGTCGTTGTAGCCGGCAAATAGCAGGCGACCGCTCACCGACATGTCGACCGCGTTTGCGCCAAAGATTATACTCTCCTTCGAGTAGATGGCGACTTCCTTGTCAGCGCGCAGATCGAATAGGCGGCAGGTTGCGTCGTCCGAGCCTGTGGCGACCGCATCGCCGCTTGGATGGAATCGTACCTGCGGGAGAGGCCAATAGTTGGATAAAAAAATTGACACCCTATCAATAACTCCCGACGGTTACTGAGATTTTTTTTTTTTACAATTTATTTAGATGCTTATTTTAGTAAAGTAGTATAATGGCTTGTATCTTCAATACACAAACATACGCGTTTTTTTATGTTTTGAAGAAATCTTAACTTTTCGTCAATACTAAGCTCCCTCTACTAGAGAGCGAAATCTTTAAGATCATTGGTATTAAAATTGCAGTTTATGCTGGAAAATGTCACATAGGAGAATACCAACATAAGGATTTATTATTCATATTATGAAAAAATAAAAGTTCTCTCTAACTTACCGAATTGACATCAGACTCATGGCCTTCGAAGCTCTGCACGCATAAGCCGTTCCTCATGTCCCAAATGTTAACCAGCTTATCGCAGCTACCAGAGACAAAAGTGTTTCCGATTTCACTAGGTGCCAAGTCGATGGACATGACACTGTCCGAGTGCCCATGAAAGCTCTGCAGCAGCTGACCACTTTCGACGTCCCAGAGCGCACAGGTACTGTCACCGCTGCCTGTGATCACTTGTTGGTCGCTATTGGGAAAGACGCAACAAGACGTGTACGAGATGTGGGTGCCCACTGTCTTCTTCTTTGCTGACATATCATCTTCCAAACTTAATGAGTATACTGTCACCTTATTGTCAAGACCGCTGTGAATTAGCCCAAATCGATCATTATTCATCGTTTGATTTTTTGAAATTAAACAGTCGCCCTATTGCATTAGTAATACGTAACGAATTAGGTGTGGCTCTTTATTCATTCATTCTGACTTACCCACATGCAACGAGTTGTCCGCTAGGTGCGTACGCACAAGCTATCACCCACGTCGTCGGTGTTGTGACAGCGTGTTCCTTATTTGTTGTAAAAGCATCCTTTTCAACTTAATTTGAACAGGTCTATTGTCCAACTGACCTTTGTAGTTGATAGATTATAGGACCAGCCTAAAGCGTAATATTTTTCTCTTGATTCGCTGACTAGGACATCACACGTGTGTTTCTTTTTTACAATTTTCTTTTTTCTTTATATTGCGCGTTGACATTCGAAAGGAATACAAAGTTCAACGCTCTACGATTGTTTCATTTTATTTATTTTTAAAATTTTTGTCGATATAACAATACCGAACACTCGGTTTTTTTTTTGTTTTTTTTTTTTCTCTTTTTTTCGACTTGCCGTCGAGGCAGTCTAAAATTGTTACCCTTAATGTACTGCATGTAAGAAAAACAATTACAAATACTTTTCGGTTAAAATCTGTGTTGAAATGAAAAAAAAAACTAAATAAGATTTTACAAGGGTTCAAAAGAAAATGTATGGATGCAAAACGTATTGAAATTTAATTTGGCAAATATAGAAATTAAAGTTGTTTCAAAATGAAGAAAAATTATTGTAACTAAATTATATCATTTACTTACTTCTTGTAAAGATCAAAGAGCGCACTATTTCATTGTTTTGTATTTACTTTTTCACACTTCTTATAATTTAAGTATATATATATAATCTCACTTATGTTTAAACGCAAATATTTGTGCATTTTCATCTTCACAATCGAATTTTTTTTTTCTCACTATACATATGGCCTATGTATAATCTTACTATGTATATATGTATATATATATTACTCATTACTTAATACAAGTTTGGCCTTTTTAATTAAATTGATTAAATAAATTGCAATGATTACTAATAAAAACGTATACTTTTAATTTAAAGAAGTAAAAAAATCAGTTTCTTTCTCATTTGTACTTGCATCATATTATATCATTAAACTTAAAAGTTAAAATTAATGTAAGGAACAAGAATTTAATTAACGTATGCGTGTATATAATAAAAATGTTTGATATTAATGTATGATAAAAATGCAATTGTATAATATCATTTTTGTATATATGTATAAAAAAAAGAGGAGTGCAAAATAGGGATAAAAAATTGCCAGTTAATGTTTACGTAGCGATAAAAAAAAGGTGGAAATATTTTTGTACGAATTTCAAAATGACTTAGTTATTAAAGTAAATAAAAAATACTGTGATTATCTCATTACTTATTTGTTGGGGTTTTCTTTCAGTCAAGAAAAAGAGTATTTTTTTACAATCTCTAATACTCTATTCAACATGCTTACAGTTTTCTTTGGAATGAAGTTTGTTTTTTTTTTAATTTCATTGTTTCATTGCTATGATAATCATACGTGATTTGAAATTTAAAAAATCTCATAATTCATGGTCGATAGGTAAATAAATAAATCAATAAATTAATAACTTAAATTATAAAAGAATGAAACAAAAGACGTGAATGACGTCCCGAATTAGGTAACATGGCAGCTGAGAATTGCTCGTTTCAAAACGTCAAGTTAAATGGAAAAAAAAAAAATATAACGAGAGAGAAAGCTCGGAATACCTCGATTAAGCCCAGACCCGCAAGGTCGTGTCCCAGCTGCCGGTGGACAGAGCAGTACCGTCGGGCGAGACGCGTAAACAGGAGACTCGGTTCTCGTGTCCGTAGAGCAGCGCCAGACGCTGGCACTTGAGCGTGTCCCAGACGTTGACCGAGTAGTCGTTGTAGCCGGCAAATAGCAGGCGACCGCTCACCGACATGTCGACCGCGTTTGCGCCAAAGATTATACTCTCCTTCGAGTAGATGGCGACTTCCTTGTCAGCGCGCAGATCGAATAGGCGGCAGGTTGCGTCGTCCGAGCCTGTGGCGACCGCATCGCCGCTTGGATGGAATCGTACCTGCGGGAGAGGCCAATAGTTGGATAAAAAAATTGACACCCTATCAATAACTCCCGACGGTTACTGAGATTTTTTTTTTTTTACAATTTATTTAGATGCTTATTTTAGTAAAGTAGTATAATGGCTTGTATCTTCAATACACAAACATACGCGTTTTTTTATGTTTTGAAGAAATCTTAACTTTTCGTCAATACTAAGCTCCCTCTACTAGAGAGCGAAATCTTTAAGATCATTGGTATTAAAATTGCAGTTTATGCTGGAAAATGTCACATAGGAGAATACCAACATAAGGATTTATTATTCATATTATGAAAAAATAAAAGTTCTCTCTAACTTACCGAATTGACATCAGACTCATGGCCTTCGAAGCTCTGCACGCATAAGCCGTTCCTCATGTCCCAAATGTTAACCAGCTTATCGCAGCTACCAGAGACAAAAGTGTTTCCGATTTCACTAGGTGCCAAGTCGATGGACATGACACTGTCCGAGTGCCCATGAAAGCTCTGCAGCAGCTGACCACTTTCGACGTCCCAGAGCGCACAGGTACTGTCACCGCTGCCTGTGATCACTTGTTGGTCGCTATTGGGAAAGACGCAACAAGACGTGTACGAGATGTGGGTGCCCACTGTCTTCTTCTTTGCTGACATATCATCTTCCAAACTTAATGAGTATACTGTCACCTTATTGTCAAGACCGCTGTGAATTAGCCCAAATCGATCATTATTCATCGTTTGATTTTTTGAAATTAAACAGTCGCCCTATTGCATTAGTAATACGTAACGAATTAGGTGTGGCTCTTTATTCATTCATTCTGACTTACCCACATGCAACGAGTTGTCCGCTAGGTGCGTACGCACAAGCTATCACCCACGTCGTCGGTGTTGTGACAGCGTGTTCCTTATTTGTTGTAAAAGCATCCCATATAATCATCTTACCATCCTATTGAACGATTAAATTCGTAATGAGGAGTGTGAAAAGCAAGTTACATGAACGTCAATGTACGCATAGAAAATTTTCGCAACAATAGGTACCTGAGATGAAGAGACAATGTGCCGTTTGTCTGGAGACCAATCAGCACACAGTACTTTTCCCATATGCCCTTTCAAAATTCGACGAGGTTTTATGTTTATGCAACTGATTTGTTCTAGCTTATCAGCAATAACAGACACTAGAAACGATGAGAAACAATTACAGTTTTGCTTTTACTCAGTTTAGCACAGGTTTTTTGAAACATGTTAACAACATAAAATGCATTTTATACAGTAGATTTTACTTACGGGTGACATCATTGAGTTTTTGTCTTTCATCTTCAAGGCGAATTTTGAGGGACTCTGCCTCTTTGCACAATTTTTCAATCTGCTCAGATTCTGTAGCAGCTGCATCCATGATTGACAACAAAACTAGTCCATTCACGGGTCAATGTTTTGTGGGAAAGAAGTTTATCATCTAACAATCATGAGTGATGTTTGGGGTTGGTTGGGTAGGAAAAAATTCTGAAAAATAACATTATCATTGTAAAAATCGTTGCACTTATGCGCATAAATGTAGAGAATTGAGGTTTTTTTGGCCAAATTTCATTTTCTTAAGTTGTTAAGTCTAAATGGGACAAATTTAAGTCATAGAAGAAAACTGATGAAATACAAGATTTCCTGGATGGACGAATTAAAGTTGTTACACTACTGTATTATATGGAATATGAATGCTTTTAGGTGTACTTAACGAAAAAAAAAATCTGCCTTGAAAACCTCAAATGCCAAAAAACTCAAAACCCCTTAGCTCTTAGTGCAACCACACTTGTAACAATTGTAAACGACAGACAGATCGCGTATGTACACAAGTGGTTATAGCCTCGTTTGCGCCCCTCCTCCGAAAATTGAAAGCTACCGACCTTTACATTATTTTTAGGACGATGAGAACAGGTCAGCCTCATCTCCAGCAACCACATCAGCTTCGGAACTCATGTCGGACGGGCGAAGATGCTCCAACATCAATAACACTTGATTTGCTCACTTGGTGTGTTGTAGCACCGAGACGTTTCTTTTAAGAACGATAACAGCAGCATCGAAAACAACAACAATCCTGGCCGTCCACGGGTGCATGCCATGTGATGATGCACATCACTACGATAACAGGAGACTTGTCATTTTGTTCAACGTCTTCCTCTTCGACATGGCTACGTGAACCTGCATGCAGCTATACTATCCTCAGGATCACGACGATCAACATCCAGTTGCAGATGCTGTTGGTAGTATATGCTGCAGGTGAACTGAGAAGTGTGAACTGTCACTGCGCTGTCATCAGTTTGTTGTTGGGGGAGTGTGCGAGAGAGAAGACGACGAAGAGGGAGAAGGGAATGTGATGTATATACATATACATGGGTAATTTCACAAAAACTGCGATACTTTCACGCCCTTATTGAGATTTTTTTTTAATTCAATGTTTGTAATTTTTCATTAGGGTATTTTTCCCAAGTTGTGTGAGGTCTAAACTAGTTGGAAACTTTTGGGCCCGACTCTACGGTCTTTTTTTTTAAATCAGTGTTTTTTTTTTAATTGTAAAAGAGCGTTACACGCCTACTGTTATTACTGTAACGGTACTTACTCTTTTTGCGATTGTGAAAATGTGAAGTCCCAAGTGGGAATTTCTCAACGAAACTTCATTTGTCATATTTTATTTGCTCTAATCTATTTAAAAGTACTTTATCATAAATTACATGGCAGTTGTTTAATCATAACAGATAAAATTGTTATTGCCTAATGTCTTTTCATAACGACACACACGCTGTACACAGAACTAAGAAACATAATCAATGTGTAATTAACTAATACACATTACAACTAATAAACTTTACGGATTAAAATTTTGCACATTTATCGAACGATTACAAATACACACATCAAAAACGTAACATGAAAGCACCAAAAAGTAATACGCTATGGCATAGCAATGTTTCAGTTGACTAGAAACGATACTTAAAAACGAAAAAAATTTCGGATGAACTGATAAACGCATTTTTCACAATTGTGCTGACTAATAATAATTCAACTCGCTTGTATTCCACCTCTTATTAACGTTAAAACGCTCAATAAGTCGCTTTTAAAATTTCTCTATGATAAGTCCTTTTCAACTTAATTTGAACAGGTCTATTGTCCAACTGACCTTTGTAGTTGATAGATTATAGGACCAGCCTAAAGCGTAATATTTTTCTCTTGATTCGCTGACTAGGACATCACACGTGTGTTTCTTTTTTACAATTTTCTTTTTTCTTTATATTGCGCGTTGACATTCGAAAGGAATACAAAGTTCAACGCTCACTTACTACTCAAGCAAATCATACAATTGAAATTTGGGGGCAGTCCACAAGTAATTGTTATTTATAATTAAAAAGTAAGGTAACGCGGAAAAAAGTTGAGTTCGCTAATTTGTTGTATTTTTTACGCGCAATCTAATGGTGTACTTTATTTTGGTATTTACAAACTCTGGGAGCCAAATTTATACAGCTGAGTTCAGAGCAAATTTCTCACCCTAAAAAAAGCTTCTGCTCTACGGTGTGACCGCGGTGTTTTCTCTCGAACAATAATAAAAAAATACCAAGTATACGTATGTTATATAGAATTCGTGTTTTGGACTTTGAAGTGTTTCCTCCCTGTAACGACATAGTTATTTAAAAAACGAAAAACAACAAAATAAACTCAATTGAAATGATTCATCAAACAATGGAAATATTTATTATTTAAATAACATAACTGACCGGTGGGTTTAAATTGAAGTAAACTTTAATAATTAATATTTTTGTTGATTGTGCCTGATAATGTGACGGCTTGTTTATTTAATTTGTTTTTTTATTATTTTTCGATATTTAGCAGCAGGTGTCATGGAAGTAAAAAAGTAAAATATAGGTACATCAAAATTTTCCAAATGTTGTAAATGATTTTTCGTCGGACAAAAAAGCCGCTGGATAAGATTATTATTATTAAAGATTAGCAGTTTCAATGCAATTAGCGAGCACACGCAGAAATGACGAAGACAACGAGTCTGCCATTGTTTATTGTTCTTCTGCTTGGTTTTATTAATAGTGGTAATTGTTTTTTAATCGAGACAGCCGTCATTGGTACCGCTTCTTTTTTAGGTTATACGCTTCGCTGCAACTTCATGGAATGTTGCAACGATCAATATATACCCCTGTACACTTATAATAGTAAGTATTTTTATTACCCATTAAACAAATACGCTTTAATTTAACAAACTAATATTTCATTTTGTTATACTGAGGTATTGTAAGGAAATGAAAAATTTTGTGTTAGCTGAGTTCCTAATGATTTTTCAGAGCTAAAATCAGACTTATCTAATAAATTATATGGTCAGCACATTGCAAGAGATATAATTTATAGCGCAGTTCATAGTCATGTTCATCTCGATCACCCAAGGAAACCGTTAGTCCTTAGTCTTCATGGTTTACCTGGCAGTGGAAAGAACTACATCGCTACCATGATAGCCAATGCACTATTTAAAAAGGGAGAAAAAAGTAAATTTTTTCACTTTTTCAATGGTAGAAACGATTTTCCCCGAGACAAACATGTCGAGGAATATAAGGTGCTGTGACGTCAGTTTTTAACTATGAAAGTACACCGGGATATACGTTTTAATGCAATGCAAGTCTTATTTTTTTATCTTATTTCAGATTACTCTCCATTTTAAAATAGAACAAGCTCTAAGCCAATGTGAAAGATCGTTATTCATTTTTGATGAGGTGGACAAAATGCCAGCTGGAATTTTAGATGTGCTAGTGCCTTTCATTGATTACACAAGTTGGAAAGACAGGTACAAAGCAAAGGCTATTTTCATTTTTTTATCAAATACAGGAAGTGAACAAATAGTTCAAAAGATGATAAGTTTGTGGAAAAGTGGGGTCAGTCGTGAAGAAACGACAATTCGTGACTTTGAACCTCTGATAACGATTGGCGCATTTAATGAAGAGGGAGGGCTTCATAAAAGTGGCACCATTGAGTCTAAATTGATAGACCATCACATACCTTTTCTCCCAATGGAAGAAAAGCATCTTATCGAATGCATTAAAGATGTCTTTAGTCATTTTGGTGTGTTGAAGCCATCAAACAAAATGATTTCCGACGTTTTACTTCATGTGTCATTTGGACCCGAACCTTATAATTTGTATTCAACAGCTGGTTGCAAGAGATTAGACCACAAAGTTTCTTCTATCGTTTACAAAGATGAATTTCAGGAAAATTTTTGAAGTATACACATCAATTTATTTCCATTAGTTGAAAAAAAAAAAAATACATCACACAAATCTGGGCCTACACGTTCATTTTTATGATACGGTATAGCTTATAAATCATTTAAATTAATTAATATGAGAATTTTGCAAAAGGTTTAACTGATACGAGCCCTGAGGACAATTAATATTTTATAAAAGTTTGAAAAAATGCACGCATCTTGTTAGAAGCTTTTGGATTGCAATAAATTTTTTTGAACAGGGAGTTACAAACTAATTTATTAGATAACAATAAATGAAGATCTGATGAAATTCTGCAGTAATTGCGTCAATAAACTGTAACAAAACAGTGAAGTTTATCATATTTATGATAGATGGTAATTGTACAATGATGTTTGAAAGCGTTTATGTTTAATGTTTATGATAGTCATTCATATTTACAAAAGCAGTATCATTATAAATTAATGCCGTGCGTAGATTTTTACTTGCGTTTGAAATTTTTTACACATGTGCAAAGAAAAAAATTATGCCCATGCTATGTACTAAATTCAATTGTAACTTATACATTTACGAAAATTCTCAAGAGAAGCATAGGAAGGTAACATTTTACTCAATGTGATGATAGATTAAAAAAAAGTTTATAAATGTAGTTTTNAATTATGTAATCCCGTGCCCTAAAGTGGCTTGACTTTGATGAGGATTAAAATATCTGGGTAGGAACGTCGAGGACGACCTACGCCGTTCAGGCGATAGATGCTCTGCCTCAGCAGTATAAATAATCAATAAATAAATGATAATTTCGGATACCAATACTGATCACAGTCGGTTGTTCGCATATTTGCGTATTTCAAGTGTATGCATATATTTAAACGCTGGCGCTGACACTCAGGAGAACATTTATGTACCTATAGGTGTAATCGTATGAGAAAGAGAGAGAGAGAGTGTGAGCATAGGGTCGCGGCGGTGCGACGAGGGAGCTCGCGGCGTGCGAGTGGAACAGGCAGTATTGTGTGAATGGCAGAGAGACTAGGTAGGTGTCGGCGTTTAGCCCTTTTTGTACTTTATTGAAATAAAGCCAACATTATTTTATTCCTGTTTTCTCCTTTGTTTGATTTGTTCCTGCCTTCCTCGCTTCGTCGTCAACAAATTTATTTTCTTTTCATTTACTATTATGAATATTAAATCTCATATCTAAAAGTCACAAACCTATCGAAAATATATATAAAATTATCAATAATTTGTTTATAATGTTTTTTTTGATTTTTGAATTATTTGCTATTGTACGTGGAAAGCGTTCCACTGCTTTATACGGTACTTAGTTGAATATTATTTCTTTTGATGCACATTCGGTCTCACTCCTGTCCATCAACCTTGGGACTATGTAAAACATCAGTATTACTGATTGTTACCGGCTGAATGTCATTACATCAACAATAAAAAACTTTCATTATTTAGAATTTTTGTAAGTAGAATGCGATCCACCCTTTCGCCCTTCTAAGACTTGTTATTGATATACATTTGTAACACTTCTGTCTATCAACCTTGGGACTATGTGCAACATCAGTAACATTATACTGATATAAATAGAAAATTTAGTTTTTGAGATTTGAAATCTCGCGCTTTAGGATATTCTCTTACCTATAAGGGCCAATCATAAACGTGCGCGCGTCTATTAATATACCAATAGACTCTGTTTATACTTACCTTTGTCCAGCAGCTTGCTGCTGCTGCTGCTATCATTAGTCAGCCTCAAACGCCCTTTTTGGTAAGTCGCTTTGCGCTCGTGTTTATAATTTTCACGTGTATCGTTTTTATGTAAGATTTCTGTAATTAAAACGATTCACATTTTCGATTGACACGTAATTTCTCCGTCTGACTCATAAATTAGTTCTTCCTTTTTTTATCTTGCAAGTAAGCAAGTATTATGACTTGTTAAAGTAAAATTAAATAGAGAGATTGTTTTTTTATAATAAACGGCTAAAGTGTTTAAAAGTGTGTTGTGCATTTATTATTGTGTCCTTTTTATTTACATCCTTTTTCACGCTCCCCCAAATCCGGCGTGCGATACAAATTATACAGTTCACTATCTTACTGAGATCAATTTCGAACACTAGTAGTATAGCTATACATACAACATACGGCCCTCGCTAGGCCCTCGTTTCTCATTTCACTATTTGCTGGATCTTGAATGAAACAATCAAACAACTCAAACGACACAGGAGCCGTACCATATAACTCTTTCCGCTTCGCGGGCCTATGTTTTAACAACAATAACCAAAGAACAAGCGTTCTTTGGGTGAACGCGGGCGACCCACGTTGGGAATCAGCTGATCCACTGAGGGTCCTGATTGGCTGATGGAGTCTCTCTTCCTACTCTGTCATCTGTGATTTGTCCTGTTGTGGTGTGTCCTGTCCGCAGACTAACCTTTCCTTACCATATCACACAAGCGTGTACATCTATATCTACCAGCTGGTTCCCAACGTGGGTCGCCCGCGATCACCCAAAGAACACTTGTTCTTTGGTTAAGTTCGGGCGAGCGCAGGTGAGCGCGGGTTGACGGCGTGCGCCGCGCCCAATCTCGGTCCCCGAACATACCCAATGAGCAAGTGTCAGGGTCTGATCGGGGCATTCGATATCTCGCTCGATCTCGCTTAAGTAAGCAGTTTTTTCGATAACCGGGATAACCCCTAAACTACGCATGCGCACTATCGCTATTTTTGGTTATTTTATAGGGATTATCGAAAAAACTGCTTACTTAAGTGAGATATCGAATGCCCCGATCAGACCCCTCGGAGCAAGAACGCGTGTTCGGGCTAGATGAGTTCAGAAGCTGTATAAATTTGACCCCCAGAGTTTATAAATACCAAAATAAATTACACCATTAGATTGCGCGTAAAAAATACAACGAATTGGCGAACTCAACTTTTTTGCGCGTTGCCTTATTTTTTAATTATAAATAACAATTACTTGGGGGCTGCCCCCAAATTTCAATTGTATGATTTGCTTGAGTAGCAAGTCCTACAAAAATAAGTAAAGGCTTAAAAGAAAGCGCGTGCATTGCCCACCTGAAAAAAAATGTCGGAATTCTATGTAGAATTACTTCTGTAAAACTTTCAGGAAAGTCATAAGGCATTACACATGGTTTTACATATGGCATTACACAAAGGGTTTTAGCTTGGTGATGCCATATGTAATTCCATATGGAAAAACACATGGAATTACTAATTGGAAAAAGAAAAAATTTCTATCATCTCGAAATAACTGCAAAACACCATGATAAATTATTTGCAGTTAGCAATTTGTCTTACTATCGGGATGATAACTCCAAAACAAGGGGGTTCAGCTGATTTTACTTCTATAGAAAAAAATTTAATTTTTTAATTTTTTTTTCATTCCTGAAATATAACTTGAATCCTCTTGTTTTTGAGTTATCATCCAGATGGTAACACTAATTGTTCACAGTAAATGATGCATTACAGTATTCTGCAGTTATTTCTAGATGACAAAATTTTTTTCCTTTTTCCAATTTGTAATTCTATGTGTTTTTTCAAATGGAATTACATATGGCATTACCAAGGTAAAACCCCCTTACGTATGGCATTACATAAGGG
>NW_019379553.1:315376-339058 GCF_000648655.2 Copidosoma floridanum
GGAGAATACCCTTATAAATCATTTAAATTAATTAATATGAGAATTTTGCAAAAGGTTTAACTGATACGAGCCCTGAGGACAATTAATATTTTATAAAAGTTTGAAAAAATGCACGCATCTTGTTAGAAGCTTTTGGATTGCAATAAATTTTTTTGAACAGGGAGTTACAAACTAATTTATTAGATAACAATAAATGAAGATCTGATGAAATTCTGCAGTAATTGCGTCAATAAACTGTAACAAAACAGTGAAGTTTATCATATTTATGATAGATGGTAATTGTACAATGATGTTTGAAAGCGTTTATGTTTAATGTTTATGATAGTCATTCATATTTACAAAAGCAGTATCATTATAAATTAATGCCGTGCGTAGATTTTTACTTGCGTTTGAAATTTTTTACACATGTGCAAAGAAAAAAATTATGCCCATGCTATGTACTAAATTCAATTGTAACTTATACATTTACGAAAATTCTCAAGAGAAGCATAGGAAGGTAACATTTTACTCAATGTGATGATAGATTAAAAAAAAGTTTATAAATGTAGTTTTTAAAGTAATATTTTTATAACAGTAAACAAATTTTTCAACGTTTTTAGTATTGGAATATTTTCAACTCATCTACAATCATGTAAATATTTTCAGAAAAGAAATAAAGAATAAACTGTTATTGATTAGTTTGATATTTAATATTTTATTTGCTCTAATCTATTTAAAAGTACTTTATCATAAATTACATGGCAGTTGTTTAATCATAACAGATAAAATTGTTATTGCCTAATGTCTTTTCATAACGACACACACGCTGTACACAGAACTAAGAAACATAATCAATGTGTAATTAACTAATACACATTACAACTAATAAACTTTACGGATTAAAATTTTGCACATTTATCGAACGATTACAAATACACACATCAAAAACGTAACATGAAAGCACCAAAAAGTAATACGCTATGGCATAGCAATGTTTCAGTTGACTAGAAACGATACTTAAAAACGAAAAAAATTTCGGATGAACTGATAAACGCATTTTTCACAATTGTGCTGACTAATAATAATTCAACTCGCTTGTATTCCACCTCTTATTAACGTTAAAACGCTCAATAAGTCGCTTTTAAAATTTCTCTATGATAAGTCCTTTTCAACTTAATTTGAACAGGTCTATTGTCCAACTGACCTTTGTAGTTGATAGATTATAGGACCAGCCTAAAGCGTAATATTTTTCTCTTGATTCGCTGACTAGGACATCACACGTGTGTTTCTTTTTTACAATTTTCTTTTTTCTTTATATTGCGCGTTGACATTCGAAAGGAATACAAAGTTCAACGCTCTACGATTGTTTCATTTTATTTATTTTTAAAATTTTTGTCGATATAACAATACCGAACACTCGGTTTTTTTTTTGTTTTTTTTTTTTCTCTTTTTTTCGACTTGCCGTCGAGGCAGTCTAAAATTGTTACCCTTAATGTACTGCATGTAAGAAAAACAATTACAAATACTTTTCGGTTAAAATCTGTGTTGAAATGAAAAAAAAAACTAAATAAGATTTTACAAGGGTTCAAAAGAAAATGTATGGATGCAAAACGTATTGAAATTTAATTTGGCAAATATAGAAATTAAAGTTGTTTCAAAATGAAGAAAAATTATTGTAACTAAATTATATCATTTACTTACTTCTTGTAAAGATCAAAGAGCGCACTATTTCATTGTTTTGTATTTACTTTTTCACACTTCTTATAATTTAAGTATATATATATAATCTCACTTATGTTTAAACGCAAATATTTGTGCATTTTCATCTTCACAATCGAATTTTTTTTTTCTCACTATACATATGGCCTATGTATAATCTTACTATGTATATATGTATATATATATTACTCATTACTTAATACAAGTTTGGCCTTTTTAATTAAATTGATTAAATAAATTGCAATGATTACTAATAAAAACGTATACTTTTAATTTAAAGAAGTAAAAAAATCAGTTTCTTTCTCATTTGTACTTGCATCATATTATATCATTAAACTTAAAAGTTAAAATTAATGTAAGGAACAAGAATTTAATTAACGTATGCGTGTATATAATAAAAATGTTTGATATTAATGTATGATAAAAATGCAATTGTATAATATCATTTTTGTATATATGTATAAAAAAAAGAGGAGTGCAAAATAGGGATAAAAAATTGCCAGTTAATGTTTACGTAGCGATAAAAAAAAGGTGGAAATATTTTTGTACGAATTTCAAAATGACTTAGTTATTAAAGTAAATAAAAAATACTGTGATTATCTCATTACTTATTTGTTGGGGTTTTCTTTCAGTCAAGAAAAAGAGTATTTTTTTACAATCTCTAATACTCTATTCAACATGCTTACAGTTTTCTTTGGAATGAAGTTTGTTTTTTTTTTAATTTCATTGTTTCATTGCTATGATAATCATACGTGATTTGAAATTTAAAAAATCTCATAATTCATGGTCGATAGGTAAATAAATAAATCAATAAATTAATAACTTAAATTATAAAAGAATGAAACAAAAGACGTGAATGACGTCCCGAATTAGGTAACATGGCAGCTGAGAATTGCTCGTTTCAAAACGTCAAGTTAAATGGAAAAAAAAAAAATATAACGAGAGAGAAAGCTCGGAATACCTCGATTAAGCCCAGACCCGCAAGGTCGTGTCCCAGCTGCCGGTGGACAGAGCAGTACCGTCGGGCGAGACGCGTAAACAGGAGACTCGGTTCTCGTGTCCGTAGAGCAGCGCCAGACGCTGGCACTTGAGCGTGTCCCAGACGTTGACCGAGTAGTCGTTGTAGCCGGCAAATAGCAGGCGACCGCTCACCGACATGTCGACCGCGTTTGCGCCAAAGATTATACTCTCCTTCGAGTAGATGGCGACTTCCTTGTCAGCGCGCAGATCGAATAGGCGGCAGGTTGCGTCGTCCGAGCCTGTGGCGACCGCATCGCCGCTTGGATGGAATCGTACCTGCGGGAGAGGCCAATAGTTGGATAAAAAAATTGACACCCTATCAATAACTCCCGACGGTTACTGAGATTTTTTTTTTTTTACAATTTATTTAGATGCTTATTTTAGTAAAGTAGTATAATGGCTTGTATCTTCAATACACAAACATACGCGTTTTTTTATGTTTTGAAGAAATCTTAACTTTTCGTCAATACTAAGCTCCCTCTACTAGAGAGCGAAATCTTTAAGATCATTGGTATTAAAATTGCAGTTTATGCTGGAAAATGTCACATAGGAGAATACCAACATAAGGATTTATTATTCATATTATGAAAAAATAAAAGTTCTCTCTAACTTACCGAATTGACATCAGACTCATGGCCTTCGAAGCTCTGCACGCATAAGCCGTTCCTCATGTCCCAAATGTTAACCAGCTTATCGCAGCTACCAGAGACAAAAGTGTTTCCGATTTCACTAGGTGCCAAGTCGATGGACATGACACTGTCCGAGTGCCCATGAAAGCTCTGCAGCAGCTGACCACTTTCGACGTCCCAGAGCGCACAGGTACTGTCACCGCTGCCTGTGATCACTTGTTGGTCGCTATTGGGAAAGACGCAACAAGACGTGTACGAGATGTGGGTGCCCACTGTCTTCTTCTTTGCTGACATATCATCTTCCAAACTTAATGAGTATACTGTCACCTTATTGTCAAGACCGCTGTGAATTAGCCCAAATCGATCATTATTCATCGTTTGATTTTTTGAAATTAAACAGTCGCCCTATTGCATTAGTAATACGTAACGAATTAGGTGTGGCTCTTTATTCATTCATTCTGACTTACCCACATGCAACGAGTTGTCCGCTAGGTGCGTACGCACAAGCTATCACCCACGTCGTCGGTGTTGTGACAGCGTGTTCCTTATTTGTTGTAAAAGCATCCCATATAATCATCTTACCATCCTATTGAACGATTAAATTCGTAATGAGGAGTGTGAAAAGCAAGTTACATGAACGTCAATGTACGCATAGAAAATTTTCGCAACAATAGGTACCTGAGATGAAGAGACAATGTGCCGTTTGTCTGGAGACCAATCAGCACACAGTACTTTTCCCATATGCCCTTTCAAAATTCGACGAGGTTTTATGTTTATGCAACTGATTTGTTCTAGCTTATCAGCAATAACAGACACTAGAAACGATGAGAAACAATTACAGTTTTGCTTTTACTCAGTTTAGCACAGGTTTTTTGAAACATGTTAACAACATAAAATGCATTTTATACAGTAGATTTTACTTACGGGTGACATCATTGAGTTTTTGTCTTTCATCTTCAAGGCGAATTTTGAGGGACTCTGCCTCTTTGCACAATTTTTCAATCTGCTCAGATTCTGTAGCAGCTGCATCCATGATTGACAACAAAACTAGTCCATTCACGGGTCAATGTTTTGTGGGAAAGAAGTTTATCATCTAACAATCATGAGTGATGTTTGGGGTTGGTTGGGTAGGAAAAAATTCTGAAAAATAACATTATCATTGTAAAAATCGTTGCACTTATGCGCATAAATGTAGAGAATTGAGGTTTTTTTGGCCAAATTTCATTTTCTTAAGTTGTTAAGTCTAAATGGGACAAATTTAAGTCATAGAAGAAAACTGATGAAATACAAGATTTCCTGGATGGACGAATTAAAGTTGTTACACTACTGTATTATATGGAATATGAATGCTTTTAGGTGTACTTAACGAAAAAAAAAATCTGCCTTGAAAACCTCAAATGCCAAAAAACTCAAAACCCCTTAGCTCTTAGTGCAACCACACTTGTAACAATTGTAAACGACAGACAGATCGCGTATGTACACAAGTGGTTATAGCCTCGTTTGCGCCCCTCCTCCGAAAATTGAAAGCTACCGACCTTTACATTATTTTTAGGACGATGAGAACAGGTCAGCCTCATCTCCAGCAACCACATCAGCTTCGGAACTCATGTCGGACGGGCGAAGATGCTCCAACATCAATAACACTTGATTTGCTCACTTGGTGTGTTGTAGCACCGAGACGTTTCTTTTAAGAACGATAACAGCAGCATCGAAAACAACAACAATCCTGGCCGTCCACGGGTGCATGCCATGTGATGATGCACATCACTACGATAACAGGAGACTTGTCATTTTGTTCAACGTCTTCCTCTTCGACATGGCTACGTGAACCTGCATGCAGCTATACTATCCTCAGGATCACGACGATCAACATCCAGTTGCAGATGCTGTTGGTAGTATATGCTGCAGGTGAACTGAGAAGTGTGAACTGTCACTGCGCTGTCATCAGTTTGTTGTTGGGGGAGTGTGCGAGAGAGAAGACGACGAAGAGGGAGAAGGGAATGTGATGTATATACATATACATGGGTAATTTCACAAAAACTGCGATACTTTCACGCCCTTATTGAGATTTTTTTTTAATTCAATGTTTGTAATTTTTCATTAGGGTATTTTTCCCAAGTTGTGTGAGGTCTAAACTAGTTGGAAACTTTTGGGCCCGACTCTACGGTCTTTTTTTTTAAATCAGTGTTTTTTTTTTAATTGTAAAAGAGCGTTACACGCCTACTGTTATTACTGTAACGGTACTTACTCTTTTTGCGATTGTGAAAATGTGAAGTCCCAAGTGGGAATTTCTCAACGAAACTTCATTTGTCATATTTTATTTGCTCCCCAGACCCAGACCCCGTTGTCCACATAGTCATATCATATATTATATATATTATCTAATCGATAATTTCAAATCCTTTTCAGATTAGGTGCGTTTATGTATTACCGGGAAAAACATTCTGTATTTTTGCAACGACACAAGAAATGTTATTGCAACATTCAGATTTGGGTCTGAAAAAAAATTGACGGTACATTCATTTTCTTGAGTGTCAATACAGTTAAGTTTGACAAAAAAATTTTTTACTTACAAGTTTTACTTGCAACAAACCATATCAAATGCTTAACCAACTATTTGAAATTATTTCCTGCGAAGATCCTATTAACGCACTATTTACTATTGGGAAATAATATTAAGTATTCGAGAAATGCCGAAAATCTGGAAAAAATTAGAAAAATCAAACATTTTAGTTTTATTTTGCAAAAATATAGTACAAACGGGAAATTAGCAAAATGTGAACTGCACCATTGAAAAAAGAGCGACCTTGAAAATTGTGGGAAAGGTATTTTGCATATTTTTTGTACGGACATTTTTACGATAATTTGTCCGAAAGATGAAAATACGTCTATTGTTTTAACGAAAATTGATATTCTTTTACTTTTAACGCTGAAAAAATGTGCAAAGACCTGATATGCGCATTTTTGGAATTTTTTTCACAATTTCGGTTACTATACCAATGAAAAAAAAATTATGAAAAAGGTGTAACTTGAAAATTAAATTTGGCAGTTTTGGGTACCCCGAAAAGTAAAAAATGAAAGGAGAATTCCTCATATACAACTAAAGGTAACATGTGGAAAATAATAAACACCGTAATAATATCCACGTGAATTATGAACAGTTTGGTAAGAAATTATATGAAAGTGAAAAATACTGTTTTTGAAAATGTATGATGGACGTGTGTCAGTTTGTTTTGGTACAATCAATATTTTTTGTTTACAGCAATTTTTTTTTTTTAAATAATCAAAGGAGTTTTTCAGCTTAAAATAAAATAAAATTCAGATTGTCAAAAAGGACCTTCTTAGTTTTGGATAAAAAAAGGGGGCAAATTTGGCGTTACGATGATTTAAAAAAAAATGAGAACTTTCATTTGTATACAAAAAATGTTTACAACAATTAATCGGCCAACTTTCCGGACAAACACCTTTGATAATCGGATTCAGCGCACCAATAAGTATATGAACTTTGATGCAGCCCATGGACCTCCACCAGTCCACCGGTTACGAAAAGTAATATATCAGGCTGACCGGCGACAGTGGTGAAATCTGAATTTGTTTAGGGATCAAAGATATGATTAGTATCTACCGATTACAATAACGCAGATCTTAATTTATCGTCGTTTGTCAATTGTACGAGAAATCGAAATTTTTCCATTAACAATTGTAATTGCAAATTGACTTGGCGTACATTCAATGTTAATTCTCCACTTCTATGTTTTTAGTTTTTGCAATTTTTAGCGAATTTCGTCTAATTTAACATGTATTTCGACGCATTTTGAATTTTTCGGTTTTTCCGATTTTTTCTCTAGTTTAAACAATGAAAATTAATTTCTTGAATAGTTTCATTTAATGAAATAAATCATCTCACGAACAACTTTTGTACTTAACATTTTCCTCTGTAATCAACATAGTTTTAATTATTCTAAGGAAAAACCACTAAAAACCAGGTAAAAATTTTATTTTTCATTAAAAAATCTATGAAGCGAATCTTGGTTCATGTACATATTTTTTATCTTTCTTACTTTTAAGCCCAAATTAATATGCTTCGTTGGGGTGTCAACTTTTCCAGAGTTTTTTGAGCCTCTGGCTCCTGACTCCTGACCATAAAAGTGTGTCGAGTCGATACTTTATTATTGTCGTCAAAGACTTTTTCAACGAGACAAGGAGAGCACATATACACGAAGCCACGAACGATTAACGAACTCCAAAGCTGCACGAGAGAGACAAAATTGATCGAAAGAGAGCAGCACTCAGCAGCTCGAGCCTCCAGCCCTCGAGCTTACGAGCTAGTTCGGTAGTTCCTATGTTCCTAAGAGTGTGGCTCTGGCTGTCATAGGTCATAGTCTGGTCACCGACACCGACACGCGACGGCGACAACTATTTGTATTACTTTCTCTCTCTTTCTGTCTCTCTAGGCGCTGCTCCTCCACCACCGTCCTCCAACCTCCTACGTTAACGGGCGGCCTGTAAGTGTACATACGGGCGGACTCGCGTAAGTTTTCATCGTCCCGCACTCTTGTGTCCTTGAAAGAGTAAAAGTAGCCATGCTCCTCTTACGAAGTGTACGCCTCGTTGCCTCGGGTGTGAGACAGCTGCCCAGCACTCAGGTAAGCCCAATTTCACCGGGTAGCATTGTGAGTGTATATGCGTGAGTGTCCATTATCATGTAAGACCTGCACCACCGTTGCTCTTCCTACACTTCAGGACGGTGTTGAGAAAATTTACTGCGTTTGCCGACCCAGAGGATTAGAAGATTTCGGAAAGACAAGCCTCTGCCTACGTCCCTGCCGTACCCAACCATCTTTTCTCTGCCGTGGGTCATTAACGTGGGCTAATTACTGCGCTTATCACAAATTCTACGTGTCCCCTCGATAATCTCGTGTTTACCAAGATTTTTCACCCCGTAGCTCATAATTGCCATCCGTCATTACATAAACACTTGAATCGCGGGCGGTATTGCTTATACGTAGCCCTCGATTCGGGAACCAACATAGGTAGTTATGTAACAAAATGTATAGGTATAGGTATCTTAAGTATTTTTTGAAGCGACCCGAACCTCGTATACTAGCTCTATTCTTCTGCTTCGTACATGAATACACATCTATTTACATTAATTGGACCTTAACCGGCTATGTGTGTACTTTCAGGTGTGCTTACCCTTGACCAGCGTCTCCTCCAAGAAGTACCATGTCTCCTGCAGCCGAAGATCTGTCGAGATCTCTTCGATCCTCGAGGAGCGCATCCTTGGCACCAGCAGCAAGGTGATCTGTCTTACAGTATTCGACTTTTTTGTTGATCCCCTAATTACAGAGTTTTACAAATTTTTGGTACTCATCTGCTTGTATGTGGGTAAAATTGCTCGTCAGACACTGATTTTACTTTTTTTTTCTCCACGAATAAGCTTTGTTTTTGTTTTTAAAATGAAAAATTCTCGGTATTGTTCTGTACACCTGGCTATACAACCATTACTTAGACATCTAACATTTGCACTAAATGATTTTCTAACATAAAAAACATTAAAAAATTGCAAAGTACATAATGTATTTATAGAAACTTTACAATTATAACAGCCGAATACCATTATTTGTATTACTTGTATTATATAACATATTTTTTGTTACAAATACTGGTTTGTGCAACGAGTAACGTGTGTACAGCATTTATTTTTTCATTGAAATAATAATGCCTCTTGAAGTCATATTATTTGATACTTAATGTAAATGAGTTTTCAACCAAGTAAATAAATGTGCCAACTTAGGTCAACCTCGAAGAGACCGGTCGTGTGCTCAGCATTGGTGACGGTATTGCCCGTGTCTACGGTCTCAAGAACATTCAGGCCGACGAGATGGTGGAATTCAGCTCCGGATTGAAGGGCATGGCCTTAAATTTGGAGCCCGACAACGTCGGTATTGTCGTCTTTGGTAACGACAGGCACATCAAGGAAGGCGACATTGTCAAGCGTACTGGTGCTATTGTCGACGTGCCCGTTGGCGAAGAACTGCTGGGACGTGTTGTCGATGCCCTGGGTAATCCCATTGACGGAAAAGGCCCACTTGGAAACAAGCTGAGGTTCCGTATTGGTACCAAGGCCCCAGGTATCATTCCTAGGTAAGATTTAGTCATTGTTTTTGCTTGTACATCGTAATTTTTTTTTTCTGTGTCCACTACCAACTCTTATTTCACTGAAAATTAAAAAATCTTTATATTTTCAATTTACTTGTCAGTTATATTGAATGGTATTGGATGTATAATAAAAACTCTTTGATTTTTTACTTCCAGGGAATCTGTACGAGAGCCTATGCAGACCGGTATCAAGGCCGTCGATTCGCTTGTACCAATTGGTCGTGGTCAGCGTGAGTTGATCATTGGTGACCGTCAGACTGGAAAGACCGCTTTGGCTATCGACACCATCATCAACCAGAAACGTTTCAACGATGCCACCGAAGAAAAGAAGAAGCTATACTGCATTTACGTTGCTATTGGACAAAAACGATCTACAGTTGCCCAGATTGTCAAGCGTCTCACAGACAGCAATGCCATTAACTATTCCATCATTGTCTCGGCCACTGCATCTGATGCTGCACCTCTGCAATACCTTGCCCCCTACTCTGGCTGTGCCATGGGTGAATTCTTCAGGTATTTTTTTTCATATGTTACATATAATAATATTGTTCACTCGCGAAGTAACCAGTCAGAGTCATTCTTTTCACTTGTCTAGGTGAACTTAAAGTGAAAGTTTATAACTATATTAAAAATGATTTTTTAACTCGCAGGGATAACGGCAAGCACGCCCTCATCATCTACGACGACTTGTCCAAACAGGCTGTGGCCTACCGTCAAATGTCTCTGCTGCTGAGGCGACCCCCCGGCCGTGAAGCTTACCCTGGTGACGTCTTCTACCTCCACTCCCGTCTTCTTGAACGTGCTGCCAAGATGAACCAGACTCTAGGTGGTGGTTCCCTCACTGCCCTGCCCATCATCGAAACCCAGGCTGGTGATGTGTCGGCCTACATCCCAACTAATGTCATCTCCATCACTGACGGTCAGATCTTCTTGGAAACCGAGTTGTTCTACAAGGGTATCCGACCTGCCATCAACGTCGGTCTTTCCGTGTCTCGTGTAGGATCGGCTGCCCAAACCAAGGCCATGAAGCAGGTACTTTGACACTTTTTTCATGCTGTCGCTATTTAATGGTTCATACAAAAAATAATGGGACGAATGCTCTATCCGTTTTTTTGCTCATCAGGTTGCTGGTTCCATGAAGCTGGAGTTGGCCCAATACCGTGAAGTAGCAGCCTTTGCCCAGTTCGGTTCCGACTTGGATGCCGCAACTCAACAACTTCTGAACCGTGGTGTCCGTCTTACCGAACTGTTGAAACAGGGACAGTATGGTATGTGTCGATAAAATGTTTCTTTGTCTCTATTAGCATTACGAAACTTTTTTTAAAGATTTATGTAACGAGTTCTTTAATTTTTCTCAGTACCCATGGCCATCGAAGAACAGGTCGCCGTTATCTACTGTGGTGTCCGTGGATACCTCGACAAGATGGATCCCACAAAAATTACTGCCTTTGAAAAAGAATTCCTTGCCCACATCAAGTGAGTCCATCTAACTCTTGATACAATCGTGTTAGCTGTAGCAATAGATAACCTTAAAATGTTTTGAAAGAATTGATTGACAGTTTTTGAACACATGAATGTTGAATCAGCTAAAGTAAGCAAACTTTTACAGATCCACTCAACAAGACCTTTTGGCCACCATTGCAAAAGAAAACATCATCAGTGAATCGTCAGATGCTACATTGAAGAAGATCGTCACTGACTTCTTGGCCGGCTTCAATGCGTAAGCATACCGTTGAGGGACTTGATCATCAACATCCGCGATCTCGATCGATTAGTTATTATAAGCTATCTGCTGTTACTGCGCCGGTACCAAGCAACGTGTCAACACACGCACGCGACTGACGAACTTGGCATTTGAACGTGGAACTGTTTTTTTTAACATCTGCCCTCTTTTTTTTTTGTAAATAACGCAAGGAAGGCAATGAAAAAGCAGTTCCTTATTTGAACGGTAAAGTGGGCGGCTTTGTGCATGTATTGACACATTGCTCTTAGGTTCTTTAATAAAAAGAAGTACCTATTATTTCGTAACGAAACGTTGAATGAATGTAAGCCTCCCAATCATTGGAATCTGATTACTTTAATCGATACGACTATCAAGAAAAGAAAACAAGACCGAAAAAAATTGTTAGAAATAAGATAGTTAATAAAACACCAAACTTCAATAAATGTTACATTTTTAACTATCACCAACATCCTTTATTGCTTCAAACTGAAATTTTTGAAATTATGCCACGAGAAAATGATCAGTCATTAAAAATATACTCAAAGTTAGTTTACAAACTTTTTTTTAATAAATCTTAATCACAAGCTAAGTATGTACAAATTTCCTTAAAGTCTTATTACGAATTACACTCCATCGTTGACTCCAGCTATAACAATTTTGTTCATTTTTCTTTTGTCGAAATGAACTTGATTATGAACTTTGGTAATTAAACCAGTCGCTACAGTTCTCTGCTGTTCCCTAATTGTAAATGTTTGGCCTTCCAGCATGGGCATACAAAACATGAGTGTTATCCTCGCCGTGGCTTGTTCACCAGGCATCATGAGGTGCACGTTGGTTGGTAGTACTAGATCGACTCGCGCGTATATGTTCCAAGTCGAACTGAACAAGCTTGAACAGTAACCATACTTCTAAAAAAAGATTTTATAAAATTTAAGATTACTTTTTATTTCTCCAAGCATACAGAATCTTTAGAAAAGGTTTTATTACTGGAAGTGGCCGATGACGACCCCCTTCTGCAGCTGACAGGAGGTAAATGTGAGCTTCGTAATGATTACTGAAATTCAGAGAATTCTTTGCACACACCCACATCCCTTTCCGGACTGATTCGAGTTTAACTGATCTCAATAGAGCACCCACGTTTTCACCAGCAGGTGCTTGCGTAACACTTTTTTGAAAAATCTAAAAAATAAATAATAATGCAATATACGCCCTACTTAACTTGCAAATAATAAAAAATAAGTTCATAGTACCAGAGGCTTTTCATTTTACCTGTACATCAGAAACCACGGTTTTTGATTTTTCATCGAATCCTAGGAGTTCTGCATCGGCGCCTTTTTTAAGAATACCCCTTTTAACAGTTCCTACCACTACAGTACCCCTTCCCGGTACAGTAAAAGCATTATCAATGGGCAATACAAAAGGTGATTTGTAGTCTCTCTCCGGTGGCGAAATGTAGTTATCCAGAGTATCTAAAAGAGCCTGTATGGATGGAGTTCCATACTTTGAAGTGTCTTCATTTAAGGCCAACAGGGCAGATCCCTTTATGACAGGGCTGTTTTCGCTATCAAAACCATAATTGTCGAGAAGCTCTCGGACCTCCAGCTCTACTAGATCTAGTACCTCTTCGTCTGCTAGATCAGCCTGCAAGAAAGGATGGAATCAATAAAACAGAAATACGTGTGCTTTGTTGGTTTAAATAAATGTCACGTTTGGGTGATCGATTCCAAGAACAACGGTGACTGACTTTGTTGATGAAAACAACGATTTGCTTGATGCCAATTTGCTTAGCCAACAAAAGGTGCTCCAAGGTTTGAGGCATGGGCCCATCTGTGGCTGCAACAATCAAAATAGCTCCATCCATCTGAGAGGCTCCGCTGATCATATTCTTTATGAAATCCAAGTGACCAGGGCAATCGGTGTGGGCGTATCTCCTTTTTTTAGTTTTGTAACCAACGTGGGCAATGTTGATGGTGATGCCTCGAGCTTTCTCCTGGGGTGCCTTGTCGATTTCATCGTAGGGCACGTACTTGCAGTCTTTGTCCTGTGCAGCGAGATATTTTGTGATAGCAGCAGTGAGGGTGGTCTTGCCGTGATCGACGTGGCCTATGGTACCGACGCTGCAAATCTTTTCGTCGCTATTCTCTTTTGCAGCTACGCAGTAAAATCGTCGTCCTCTCCATTTGGATGTTGAAAGGTCGCAACGAGATCTGCCGGTGCATAAGGATCGGACGCACTTGCCCACACTCGACTCGACTTTTTGGCTTTTTATGCAGTTTATGGAGATAAGCAGTATTCGTTGCAGCAACATTTTGTTTGTCGATCTCTAGTACCTGTACTAGCGGGTGTAATTATTTATTATTGTGATACGCATGCAAAGCATGATTTAATGCTCAAATTCAAAATTTTTACAGGTCATTGCAGACGACAAAATTGATCAACACTGTGGGTGACGGGGGGCGGGGGCGAGCTCACTGTGGGTGTGTTCCAGTAACGCTCTTCGACAACTTACCGACAACTTAATTATGTCTTACGATATCTTGCGTCATGTTTAAGTTGTCGGAGAGCGCTACTGGAACTCACGGTGTGTAGTCTGAAATGTCCCGGGAGAAATTTGAATTACGTTCCAACTTTTCTATCTCACAATAATTATATTAATCAAGTAAAAAAATTCATTTTTCCGACCTCGGGCGTTTTTGAGGGTTGGATGTGCCTTCGGCACGAAAAATAGGATTCGCCACATAAGTGCCATCGCTCCGCGGCTACCTTACGTGTCTTCGGGCCCTGCTTCGCAGGAATCGCAGGTCACTTTTGGGCCGCAAAATAGCTAGCCCCGGAGACGACGAAAACTACTAATAATACGAAGCATTATTCCGTAAATTATTTATTATTTATGATAAAATCAGCGAGATAAAATTTTCTTTTCAATGTTAGACAGCTCTCATTTTTTGGTTACGTGAGTGACTCTACTTATCGATCGTTTGATGTCTATACCTTTTTTTTTTTTTTATATTATAGTGCTCTACGTCCGGCTCCTTTAATAAGGGCACTACTATGGGCACTTAGCACTTGGGAGAAAGGAAGGGAAGAGGGATGGGAGGCCTCCCATTACTGGGAGGGGGGTAGGGGGAAATAAGGCAATTTTTTTGCGAGAAGGTTGCCTAGACCCTCCTCGAGAAGCATTGCGATTGCGTGGTGAAAAGCACATGTGAAAAATCACAGAGGTACTTGCCCGTAAAGTCGCACTGGCCAGGAATTGAACCGCGGTCTCCCGCGTCCCAATCCACGACCTAGCCTGAGCCACCGCGAGCTCAATGATGTCCATACCTAAAAGTTCTCAAATGGCATAAATAGGGTGGTTCTTCACGATGGTGCCGTATCACAGCGACACGGGACCCTGTGGTTTTCTAATTTTCGATTAGCGTAGTATTTGCAACATAAAATATGTTGTACTGGCACTTGAATATAATATCATTGCATTTACATACAAATAAATATGCTAATAAAGTCAGAGTAAGAGTTATGAAAAAACTTTTTTTTGACTCAAGGTTCTGAAAATGGCATGTACGCTCCTACTCAAGCAGACGTTGCCGCCGATTTCTGCATGTATACCTATATATATACAATCGTCGAGCGTCGTCTGCCGCACAAACGTAACCCCTTCACTTTTGTTTTTATTATCCGATGTATCTCTTATCAGTCAGTGAAATAGTTTCTTTGAAAAGAAATAATACTACCAATGGCCATATTATTAAATTAAACATTATGTTGCATGAGATTTCAATTATCTTACTTCAGAACTAAATATTGATATGATTCTTGTTATGATTGCCTTATGTACGTTTTTAACACAAAAATAAACTCTAATTTTCGTTTTCAACAAATATTAATCATAAAATAATTTTACTGATTGTCTTATTGCCATATTAGTAAGTGAGTCATTTTAGATTTGCGCGCGCGATCCGAGCGTCTGCTCGTTTACACGGCAGACATTTCGCTCTCGCTGATCAATAACTGATTAAGTTTACGATTAAATATCGTATACTATTTCCCTGATAAGCCCAAACTTTTGTTATATTATTAGAAAGCTGAAAAGTTCTTCTTTCACTACAAACTTTTTCTATTACGATCTTAAGTCTACTTTACGAGATATTACATGATATCGTAGTATGGAAAAGTAACCTACATAAGAATACATGTTAANGCGCTTGGGGAGCACGACGAGCGTCCTGCGAGTTCAAATGTTCCGTGCTACGCGTGGATATTTTTTCATCAGGTGCATCATTTGTTCCATTCGGAGGTTCTCTGTCGTTATAATTTTCATCCCTATTATAATTTCTGTTACAATTATAATTTTCTCTATAATTATTGATCTTACCGTACTGGTTGTTGTAATTGTTATTATTATTTCTTGAGTAATCAGCGTTTCTGTTGTAGTTATTATATTTGTTGTAGCCTGTATTCGTATAAGGGTTCCTTCTATAATCGTTATTATAGTTTTGGCTATACGTATTAGGGGGATAATTATAATTATTCCGGTAGTTAAAATTTCCTTCCGTATTTTCCCTGTTCTTATTGTTAAATTGTTCGCGTCCGTCGCTCCAACTTATTCTCCCATTCTCTGCGTCTCTTACTAGTGTGCGGCATTCGCTTGTATAGTGCCCCCTGCGTTTGCAGTAAGCGCAATTTTTATCCCTTACGTTTTGTTTATCTTGTGATACCTGCACTGGNTCTTGCGGCATTCCTCGCTTAAAAAGCGGAAGCCTGTTGTAATTAGGCCTGGTGGGAGCTTTGACAGAGCTACAAATTTTTTAAAAAGCATATGTTTCTTAGGTTGCTCTCGTTTATTGTAACGAGCCAAAGCCACTCCCTTGTTCACAGCTATCTTCCAAAGAGCCTAAAAAACAGTAAGTAATAATATAGAAACATTTTTTAAATAATTAATTTCATACTACGCATGAATATGACATCAAGATACGTTAAGTTTAAAAATTTTATACCTGCCCAAGAGGAAAATTACATCCAGTTGATGTAGTTTCAAAAATCATTGAGGCTGCATTTACCATTGCTGGCTCGAAGTCTGTCATAACAGACTGTGGGCACAAGTTCGGAAATTCCCGTTTTAATGCGGTAAAAATTGCCTCGTATACCTTTTGCGTTTTTGACGACAAAAATGCAATAGCAAAAAGATACGCCTAAAAAATTGAGACCCGTGAGCCCAGAATATTATATTTTTCCTCTACGCGTATGCGCGATTATCAGAAAAAAATTGTGTTTACTTTGGAATTTTTTTTTCCGTATATTGGTACTATCTTAAATAGAAATGTTAATTATTTAAGTGCTATAAAGATTATATTCCATTATCGAAAATAGATAAAAAGGTTACCAAGGAGGGAAAAAAATTTTTTTTACGGATTATATACGGATTATTATGCAAAAATCGGCATATATTGTAAGGGCCGGAATAGATAATTACTTAGAATAAATTTTGAATTGTGCACATCTTATTTTCTTTTGCATACGGTCCGTGACCGAAATTAACTAAAAATTTTTTGGGCCCGCTTCATGTGTGCGAGAAAAGTTTTGTTACGGGCTTTTATTTTTATTTTTTTTTTTTGGGGAGGGGGGGGAATTGAATGTACAAATCCACGAAAAAATCGAGAAAAATTCCTAATAGTTTTTTTAATTCTCCAAAGTGAGTAAAAATGTTGATTGTGTTACGTGGGATTCTCGGTGCGGGAATAAATAGAAGCGTGACTTGTTGTTACTTATGCTTTATTAGAATTACTCATCATTGAGGGAAGTTGTGCATGTATTATCGTTTCGCGGACTCCGTCTTTACCCTCTTGCGTCTCTAGCTGATCTCTCTGTCCCTTCTCTCTACCTTTCCTATCACCTCTCTTCTCTTATCCCCTACCTTTCGGGCCCAAGCCAGCAGAGGCGCACGCACGCATAGCTATATGCTATCGTACNAAAGGGACTTGAAATTTTAAGAGAAGATGCCTTATAACTTTAATAACAATCCCTCCAAGTTTCCCTGTAAGTTTAAGTAAATGGGTTAGGTGAAGAACCACCACGAGTAAAAATTATTTAATGCAACGCGATATTCTGGAAATTACCATTAGTAAATTGTTTTCTGAGTAAGTATACAGTATCATTTCAAAATATAAAAATTCAAACATCATTCCGATTTGTCTTGGGATTCGGCGTTCGGGGTCTTTCAATAGTAGTTGGAATTTCAGATCGGCAAATCAGAATGATAAGCTACAATGGTTCGAGGGACAGAGGTGGTGCCATATAACTTTTTTGGCTTCACAAGCCTATCCGCCTACCCGATGTACAGAAAAATAGATAAATAGTTACACAAACGAGCGAGTGAGTTCCATAGAGTAAAAATGGAGCGCAACTCTTGGTTGTGAGTGTGGTGCATAGATAGATTATAGATAGGCGCTTCCGTATGGTATATGGTTAATGGTATATGGTATTATGGTCCGTGGGACCTTACCATGTAACTATTTTTCTGTACATTGGCCTATGTTACAACACTGGCCCCCGAAGCAAAAAAAAGGTATATGGTACGGCCAGTCCTGCCAAAAATTTGATTCGAAGGCCAAGATCAGGGCCTGGCCAGGCAAGCCTTACATCAATGCCACGGCCTGGCCAGGCTCAAATGCAGAGATTGTATAGCACAGTGTAATGACTTTTACCTCAGGTTATGATCAGGCCCTGGCCAGGGTATACAAAGTCTGTTCTGGAGAAAAAACAAATTTCGAATTAAAAAAAAACAAACATTTATTTATTCATTAATATCTATTTTGACCCCTTCAAAGTGATCCTCTTTATTTATAATGCACTTGTCAGCGCTTTTTCCAATCCTCGAAGCACTTCTTAAATGCGCTTTTCGGTATAGCCAACAGCTTGTTCTTTGATTCTAACTTTATCTCATCAATTGTGGCAAAATGCTTTCCTTTCATTGGTCTCTTATTCAGTTTTAAAAATAAGGAAGAGTCGCAGGGGACCAAATCTAGTGCATACGGCAGTTGAGGCATGGGACATGGAGTACATGACATCCGTCAAACCCTACAAATTTATTTTAAGTTGGCAGCATCCAACAGTGGTTGTCAGCGTGGGTCAGCGTGGCTGACATCCGTCATACCCACGTGAAGGTAGTTACGAGAAATCTAGTTACCCACTACAAGCGGGAAATTCAAATATCCGAAGTATCCTATACGTCCAATTCCACAATAACCCAAGAATTTTATCCTAATGACCCAGGGTGCTTACTGGCTACTCTATTTAATAATGAATTATTGAATAATAATAATACAAGCACCAATCACCCGATAACCCAGGNGTTTTCACGTTCGGTATATGAAGTTAATTTTTCAAATACGGGGGGTCTATGTGTTTCTGTGTGGGATGGCGCATCAGTTTCGTTATCGCTTATGTCCTGTCTATGAGATAACTGTCCGCGTTTGATGCTTGGCGTTAGTTTCCTTAACATTTTCATCATAAAAAGCCTCTGTTTTTTGCTGGCCTTCTGCCACTCTGTCCATGTTTCCGGATCATCTTCTAAATTAATATGTATTACTTCGTCATCTGTGTCAATTGGTCCTGTTTCGTGTATATCTGTGCACCTCACGGCTTCTTGTACTCCCCTTCCCAGTGTATCATTTGTTTTTACGTCACTCATATTGTTGCTCTTAAGTCTTTTTTTTTTCTGTAGTTTGTCTTGTGCTTTTCTAGTTCGTAGTTATATTTTTCTAATCGTAAAACGCCGTCGTTTCTGTGTACTTTGTGTTAACCTGATAGATACGCGCGCTCTATCAAGTTTTAGTCGATAGTCTTTTTTTTTCGTTTTTGTTTTCGATTGGCTCCTTGTATTCATTAACTAATTTAAAAAATTTTGTACGGGGTGTTTGTCGTTTGTATCGGTTATTTGCTTGTGCATGCAATTATGGGTTGCCGCTAAGGTCTGAGGATATTGCGATTTAGAAATAATATCGATATTTAAGTTTTTTCTTGTAGGTGCGTATTTCCCTCGGGGGTTATGAGTATAATATATACGAGTAATGAAAATTCACTTACCAGATCGCCGTGACGATGGTCAGCATGACGATGATCCCGTGCATACTTATGGGCCTTTGATCCTTCCTGGAGATGCTCAGCTTCTGCCTTCGCTCGTTGTTCCCTTCTCCTGTGCCGTGTATCCCGTGTTCTGTGGCTGTAATCCGGGCTTGGCGTACCGTGCTTTTTTCTCTTTGTCTGTACTTTTCCGGGTTGAGTGAATGGTAGCTGCCTCTAGTGTACTGGTATGTTGGTCCACTGGCTTGATATGCAGTTTTTCCTTGTCTGGTATCCTTGCAGTATCGAAGATTTTTACGATTATATCTTCCTGTTCTCCTTTACTTTTCCAATTTCCTTATATTGTGGCACTTGACACACTGAATTTAGCGTCCGGCACTTTTGACACTTTTTTCTTTGCGGCGAGAGATATATTATTTTTCTTTCTTTTATTTATTACGTTAATTAAGACAAGAAAAAATTAATTAAAAAATTTTTTTTTTGTTCCGCGAGACTAAGTGATTTCCGCACACGCGACAGACCGTAAAAAATTTTATCTGTATCCCACTTCTGACACCAGCTGTTACGTGGGATTCTCGGTGCGGGAATAAATAGAAGCGTGACTTGTTGTTACTTATGCTTTATTAGAATTACTCATCATTGAGGAAAGTTGTGCATGTATTATCGTTTCGCGGACTTCGTCTTTACCCTCTCGCGTCTCTAGCTGATCTCCCTGTCCCTTCTCACTACCTTCCCTATCACCTCTCTTCTCTATTCCCCTACCTTTCGGGCCCAAGCCAGCAGAGGAGCACGCACGCATAGCTATATGCTATCGTACGTAACAATTGCGTTAATATTTTCGAAATCTCACATCGTACAAAAATAAAAAAATTCCATGTTTCCTTCCAAAATTCGTACAAATAACAAATATTTGATTGAGACAATCCCGTAACGCTTATCTAGTCTTTTTTTGGTCTAAAATTAAAAAAATACTTTTCGATGATTTACATTGCTTTGAGCCTTCGACAAAAACATCCCTTAATTATTCCAAAAAATTTCAGATTTATGTTTCAAGATAAGTACGACGTTATAATTGACTGGGACGCAGAGTAGACCATTTTCAATAAAATGACCAATACACGTCTGAATATAAAAAATTTTTTAAATATTTTTTTTTCAGGTCCAGTAACCTTCCCCACTTCTCAAAATTCGTATAGTAATATAACTTACAAAATCTTCATAGTAGGCCATGAAGGATACAAATTGAGTCGGTGCTTGAGCACGTGGAACAATTGTAAATGTTCCATCGCAGCAGAGGATGAATCGTTTTCCGAGAAAAACGCTGACAAAATCGTGATCGAAAAACAGGAGATGGCTTTTTACTCCATCTGCTACGAGGACAGATTCCCACATAATGGATTTTCCTCCATAATTATACATAATAAACCACTGCTGGAATTTATTATGCAGCGTTGGAAGGTCGGATCCTCCAGTGATATTTTTTACAGTTGCCACTGCAGCTTTTCGCCTGAAGAGTTGGCGCTCTATTTTTTCAAATTTAATTTTTTTTCCAACTTCAGGGTTCCTACATAGAAAAAGAATTTTAGAAAATAAAAGTTACATTATTTTGGGCGTGTGCAAGAGACAGTTCGTCCAGCACGTGCGTTATATACGAGATATCTTCAGAAATTTAGCCGCTAGTGCTTGCTTGCAAAGTGCAAAGTGTGAAGTGCGAAAGGGACAAAAATAGTCACACTCGTATCTATCGAGGTATCTATGCTCGTTGATGCGGAATGACAGTTATAAGGCTCAGCAAAGCGGAAACTTTATTTCCCATGATAAAATGTTTAGCACACGTTTAGCATAATATACGGCTATTTTGTCTTTGATTTCGAGAGAGACTTCGCGAGAAAGGGAGATTCAACGATGGTTGTCGGATAAATCGTGAGAGTCCGTGGGGCCACATGTGTTCTCGTGCCTCTGCGAGAAAAAAAATAGGTTTCCCCGTAACGTATTTTTTTAATTAGATGTTTTAAACAGTGACTCAGTTGGCTCGAATCTTATTAAAAACACCCTTGACTCCGACGACCCTCGGCTGCTAAACTGCTTCTCGCATCTCCATCTTCATTTTCTTCACGCTTTAAGCATCATGATCAGGTTCATGATTATGCGGGTTGTTCGGGACAATGGACCCGTCCAGCTGAAGTATCGCCGTCCCTTCACAACAATCTGCCTCGTTTTTCAATTTAAATTCAGAGCACTGGAGAGCTCTACATGAAATAGAATATCAATTAATGTATTGAAATGTTTAGAAAATAGAAAAAAAAAATACGATACGAAAGATCATTCAGGTAATATTTTAAAGTATTCTTAGTAAATAAATACCAAACCTTTTTCCACTGCTATATCGTTTCCTTGAATGATCGAAGTACCCTTCTTTTTTATCAAGAAACCCATTGCCTGCCTCAGCCATCGCAGTGAAACAAACAAATATCAGTTAAATATAAAAAAAATCGGAACACTAACACTTATACACTTGTACCCTAATATCAGGAGAACTTCCCGTCAATTTCAGGAGACAAATGGTGAAAAGATAAGTGAGAAAATTGCACAGACCTAAAGCAGTATCAAGTGCACTTACTTGTCAACATTCGAAAAATGGCGAAAAAAAAATCACACTGACAAGACTAAAATTCGTTTTGTGTAAATCGATAGAAGGTTTCCCCCACCTCTTGCAAAAACAAAGATAGCTAATTGCAGCGAAAAAAATAAATAAATAAAACACATTTGAAAAGAGTGACATCTTACGCGCGCGCCATTAGTACGCACAGTCAGTGTGCAAAAAAAAAAATTAAAAATAATTTAAAAAACATTTCTTTGTAATTATTGGGTGAGATTAAAAATAGTTTTCTATGACTATAATTATATAATCTTTTTTTTTTTAGCTCTATAAATAGTGTAGTGGAGTAATGTAAACGATAATTTAAAAAAAAAAAAAATTGCTCCCACTCTGTTGCGAACCCAATAACTCCTTATTGAAAAAAAAATGCGCTACTTATTGCGCTACTGTAAAAATACTTTTGTAATGTTAAAATGTTATACATGTTGTACCATAGGAAGCCTCTGATGATTCGTCGACTTTTCCGAATATTATGTTTGGCAAAACTAAAAAAATTTTCAACCTCTCCCTTTTTTTTCTCTTCCTTGGAAAATTTGATTTATATTCTGCTTTTCTCGCACTAATTATAAAAACAAAACATGTTACATCTCGAATTGAAGCACTACACAATCGAGAATCGTGTTTTATGATCGGCTTTTCTGTATGCACAAAAGATGAAACGGCAAAAAAAAAATTTCGAGAAAGTGTTGAAAGGAGAAAAAATTTTTTTTTTTAACCAGCTAATTCCTACCTTCCAGTACACACAACTCGCGAGCAAAAGTCAACGTACTCTGAGATTGATTTGAGGAGAAAAGATGAAAAAAAAGTAAAGCTCAACTGTTGCATTTCGGTGGACAAAAAGGCGTATCTTTTCAAAATAGAGCCTCATCCCTCTGGATCTCACCGTGTTTTGAATTAGAGAGTTTGCTTTCTTTCAATGAAAAACAATGGAAATAATCACAAAATTATTAGAAAAAAAGCTTAAGTAATGAAAACGATGTGTGCAAAATGATAAGTACACTCACCTGTTTTACATGTTTCCACTCAATTATGTGAAAAAGAAGACATTAATTTTTTTTAATTTTAAAATGCTCCAAAAATATTTTACAATAATTAACCTGCTTGTCTCAAAGTACTATATATTTTATATATACTTCAATGAAATTTTTTTTTGATGCATGATTTCATAAAATTCTGTAGACTCATATTTTTAGATCAAATTGTAAAAATCAAAATTTAAAAATATGTCTACATTAAGACATTTATTTTTTAATTAATAACGGCTTTACAAAATAATTTACAATTTCTTAAAAGAAAAAAAAGTCAAACAACCTGCACAACTACAACTAGTTTTACATTAATTTGATGTACGTATCATACATAATTAATACTTCACAAATTTTTTTTTTCAATTAAATTAATTCCTAAATGAAGCTTCGTTTAATTACGATCTTAGTGTTCGTTGCTGGTCCAACTAAAACACAAATTGGTAACCCAACGATACCCGGCAGTAAAAGAAAAAATCCATTCAATTTGTTATCAGTTATTAATTCTTTTTTTTTTTGTTTCGATGAGAAAGACAAAAATTAGTTAATAAGTAATAATTCTTTTATATTCTTTTCCTACAAAAAAGTTGGACTTTCAATTATATTTATTATTGTTATTAACATACAAGTTATTGAGAAACGCTGCGTATCGATATAATGGAAGATGTATATTTCAGAAATAAA
>NW_019379553.1:340444-372216 GCF_000648655.2 Copidosoma floridanum
AATAGAGTAGCCAGTAAGCACCCTGGGTCATTAGGATAAAATTCTTGGGTTATTGTGGAATTGGACGTATAGGATACTTCGGATATTTGAATTTCCCGCTTGTAGTGGGTAACTAGATTTCTCGTAACTACCTTCACGTCAGTATGACGGATGTCAGCCACGCTGACCCACGCTGACAACCACTGTTGGATGCTGCCAACTTAAAATAAATTTGTAGGGTTTGACGGATGTCATATACACCATGTACCATGCCTCAACTGCCGTATGCACTAGATTTGGTCCCCTGCGACTCTTCCTTATTTTTAAAACTGAATAAGAGACCAATGAAAGGAAAGCATTTTGCCACAATTGATGAGATAAAGTTAGAATCAAAGAACAAGCTGACGGCTATACCGAAAAGCGCATTTAAGAAGTGCTTCGAGGATTGGAAAAAGCGCTGACAAGTGCATTATAAATAAAGAGGATCACTTTGAAGGGGTCAAAATAGATATTAATGAATAAATAAATGTTTGTTTTTTTTTAATTCGAAATTTGTTTTTTCTCCAGAACAGACTTTGTATACCCTGGCCAGGGCCTGATCATAACCTGAGGTAAAAGTCATTACACTGTGCTATACAATCTCTGCATTTGAGCCTGGCCAGGCCGTGGCATTGATGTAAGGCTTGCCTGGCCAGGCCCTGATCTTGGCCTTCGAATCAAATTTTTGGCAGGACTGGCCGTACCATATACCTTTTTTTTGCTTCGGGGGCCAGTGTTGTAACATAGGCTAATGTACAGAAAAATAGTAATAATTTTTCATTTAATAGAGTAGCCAGTAAGCGCCATGGGTCATTAGGATAAAGTTCTTGGGTTATTGTGGAATTGGGCGTATAGGATACTTCGGATATTAGAATTTCCCGCTTGTAGTGGGCAACTAGATTTCTCGTAACTAACTTCACGTGGGTATGACGGATGTCAGCCACCCTGACCTACGCTGACAACCACTGTTGGATGCTGCCAACTTAAAATAAATTTTGAGGGTATGGCAGATGTCATGTACCTGAGGCATGATTACGGTGTTGTTTTTAGCAAAAAAATTATGAACAAGTATTTATTTATGAACTATGCATTATTGTGATGCAGAATCCATGATTTGTTTTTCCACAATTCCGATCGTGTGAGCCATATTGCTTCACGCAACCGTTGCATAACTTCCTATTAGTATTAATAATACATTCAGCTGTCTGATATTAAGTCAAGTATATCTGTCATTCAATTATATCAATATGATTTTGTACTGAAAAAAATAGTGAATTGCAGTTTTAAGCTGCAGTGTGAGCAGTTAATTTTCATTTATTACTTAGCTTTCATCCAAAGGTACTTTAGGGTTAATTTAGAAACCGTTTGTTCGTTCGCACTTCATTAGATCTATAGAGATCAAGAGGTCGTCTATTGGCATTATGCCTCTACCACGTGACCTCAGTATATATATGACTAATGTAGAGGGAAAATAACACAGGTCTTATGGGAGGAATCTTGTTTTTATTTTTTTTCGCACTTAAAAAGATATTGAGCTTAAAAAGGTTGTTAATTCCATGTTACTGACATAATCCGAATTACGTAGTTATTTTTTTCCCGTGGTGAATTCGTTTATGAAGGTTAAAACAGCGTTTTGAACGTATACAGAGTGCCGTTTAACCCTACTTTGAGCTGTTTGTTTATCTCTGAGCATCAGCAGCAGTAGCGCAGCAGCAGCAACAGCTGAAACAAACAGCTCAAAGTAGGGTCACGGCACTCCGTATACGTTCAAAACGCTGTTTTAACCTTCATGAATGAATTCATCAAAGGAAAAAAATAACTACGTAACTCTCATTATGTCAGTAACATGGAATTAACAACCTTTTTAAGCTCAATATCTTTTTAAGTGCGAAAAATAATGAAAACAAGATTCCTCTCATAAGACCTGTGTTATTTTCCCTCGACATTAGTCATATATATACTGAGGTCACGTGGTAGAGGCATAATGCCAATAAGAGAGAAAAAGGTGTTTCGTCCCGAGAGCATGCCAGGGGTCTGATCGGAGCATTCGATATCTCGCTCAAGTAAGCAGTTCTTTCATAATCCCTATAAAATAACCAAAAATGACGATAATGCACATGCGTAGTTTAGGAATTATCGCCGATAACCGACAAAAATGCTTACTTTTGCGAGATATCGAATGCCCCGATCAGACCCCTGGAGTGCCAGGGGCCGTACCATATAACTATTTTTATGTACATCGGCCTTTGTTCTAACATAGGCCCACGAAGCTAAAAAAACAAAACAGGTGTGGGTCTCAGGACCCCCGACAGATGTGAAACATCAAAGAATACGTTATTGAACTCGGTTGTATTATTTATTCATATTAATTTTCTATAAGACGTTGAGCTCATCACCCCTATGCAGTACATGATTTTTTAATTTTTCACTTGAGAGTAAAAAATCGGGCACAGATATAAAAAATATAAGGTAGAAATGTGAGTATGTAAGAGAAGAGTGTATAAAAAAAAATAAGCAGCATAAATTAAAAAAATGATTTTTGTTTATTTTTACTAATACATGGAAAAGTGTAGCAGTATAAAAATATACAGACTATTTATAAAAATACTTATATTTTCTACCGTAATAAACATTAAGTTTGATCATTCGTAGTCATCGGTGACGTCAGTAATGGTAACATTCGATGATGTTTGCGATGGAATAACAGTAATAATAGGTCGATGATAACAAAAATGCTTGCATGCGGCGACGCGGCTCTGGCGTGGTGCGCTAAGTAGCTAGGAGTGGGGAGAGAGCCCGCTTGGGTCTGGCGCTGCTGCGTGGCGACGCGGTTCTTGCGTGGCGACGCGGCTCATGCGTGGTGACGCAGCTCTGGTGGGGCGATGCTAGCTAGGAGTGAGCGGGGAGCCCGCTTACGAGCCTGGCGACGGCTCGCGTGGCGACGCGTCGCCACGCAAGGCTCGCTTTTACCCCCCAAGCGCCGCAATAGATGTTTCACATCAAAAAGTTATATGGTACGGCTCCAGGACTCATCAATAAGGCTGATGACGTGCTCCCTGCCTTAGACACAGAAGAGGTGTGGGCTTGGACTAACTCGATTGCGCTTATATATGAATCGTGCGGGAATTTCGCCGCTTGACGGGAGCGAACTATTAAGGGCTTGGCCACCTGGCGAGTAGAGCCTGAAGCGCGAGAAATGTGAGACGCGAGACGCCACAGATCTAAGATCTAATGCTTAAGGAACGTCCGGTTCAGCGGACGATTCATTTTTTCCTACATTCCTTAAGCATTGGTTCTAATGGAGAGCGAACGAACGAACCATGAATAATCGAACGTGCCCATTGTGAACTTGCTATCAGAATCAGACTTGTTCCGAATGGACTGAAGAGCGTACCAGGGTACACAAGCAATTTTTCATTCGGAACGTTCTAATTAGCCACGTTCAAATTTGAGGCTGCAAAAATATTGATAGTATTCTGTACACTCAAGAATATACAACGATGAATTTCAAGTGTGAAAATTAATCACTTGGCTAAATAAGATCATTTGTGGTGCGCGGTTCAAAAGTGTCAAAAGTAGGCTTCACAAACAAAACGTCCCGTACTTGAAAACAAAATTTTTTTCGGTTCTAAATTATCAGATGAGGTGCTCAACACCTCAAACTTTTGGGTAGTACATCATAAAAGAATAAAAAAATCGTCGTCTAGGCATCAGAAGGCGCAAAAAATGGAATTTTTAAATGCTTCGTATTACGGTAATGACACAGGCCTGTTTTTGATGTGAAACATCTATTGCGGCGCTTGGGGGGTAAAAGCGAGCCGTCGCCAGGCTCGTTAGCGGGCTCTCCCCTCACTCCTAGCTAGCATCGCCCCACCAGAGCTGCGTCGCTACGCATGAGCCGCGTCGCCACGCAAGAACCGCGTCGCCACGCAGCAGAGCCAGACCCAAGCGGGCTCTCTCCCCACTCCTAGCTACTTAGCGCACCACGCCAGAGCCGCGTCGCCGCATGCAAGCATTTTTGTTATCATCGACCTATTATTACTGTTATTCCATCGCAAACATCATCGAATGTTACCATTACTGACGTCACCGATGCTACGAATGATCAAACTTAATGTTTATTACGGTAGAAAATATAAGTATTTTTATAAATAGTCTGTATATTTTTATACTGCTACACTTTTCCATGTATTAGTAAAAATAAACAAAAATCATTTTTTTAATTTATGCTGCTTATTTTTTTTTATACACTCTTCTTCTTACATACTCACATTTCTACCTTATATTTTTTATATCTGTGCCCGATTTTTTACTCTCAAGTGAAAAATTAAAAAATCATGTACTGCATAGGGGTGATGAGCTCAACGTCTTATAGAAAATTAATATGAATAAATAATACAACCGAGTTCAATAACGTATTCTTTGATGTTTCATATCTGTCGGGGGTCTCGAGACCCACACCTGTTTTTTTTTCAACCCAACAAGCCACGCAAAAAAAATTTTCGACTAAATTTCAAAAATGCATTAAGGAAAAATTAGTTTACACTGTTTAAAAAGTTCCAACTTGAAATAATTTAATACTTTTTTTTTTATGAAATATCACATTTTTGTGTCAAATGACCCGTCTATATAATATAGAACTGAATGAAACCAAAGGGGGATTTGAAAAAATTTTACATACTCCTAATACATATTATATAGGTGTATTGGACGTATGGAGTTACAGACTCCGGCGTGCGTGCCATCGTGCCACGAACTTTTCATTCGGAACGTTCCGAATGAAAAATTACTTTCATACCCAGACTACCCGGGTATACTCGTCACTCGTGAGGTCTCCATTCGGGACAAGTTCATCAACTTTGAGTTGTAAGTGATATTTTTAAGGTTTGATTTGCACTTTCAATTACATAAAAATTTATTTATCTTAGGGTTATATATTTGTAGCTACAGTCATGCCCTTTCGATAAAGTCATTACAATGCTGACCAGGGCCTGACCAGGCCCTGTTATCAAGCTACGGCTGTCTAGCCGTCATTTCTTAACGTCGCACAGTGGGCAAAAACGGGTTTTTTCGTTCCAAAATCGTAGAACTCGCGAACGGAAATAGATAGATTGATAATTCTTTTTGGATGTTGTAGTTCACTTAATGCAGAATATAGAAAAATTATAGGGGAGTATAACATGCATTGTTCTAACCTCAAAAAAAAGTTCAATTCTTGGTTATTTTCCAGAAAAATCAAGAAACAGGCTCAAAAAAAAAAGTAACAACTGAAAAACATGTAAAAGTAAATACATTGATGCCATTATACCCGAATATTAATTTTACACTGATTTTATTTCTTATACTGACTCAACATAACCTCAATACACGCATGAAATGAAAATTTGTGACTTTGTTTAAAAATCATTGTAAATTGTCCTAAAAAAATTAACATATGAATTATTTTTCCAGATACAAACATAAATCCCAGAACAAACCACTGTAGAATCGAAATTTATATTATTTTCCTGTTTTATAACCTCAAAAATTGTTAAAACTTATGTTAGGAAAAAAAGGAAATTTTCTTCTATATTTAAAAATATTGCCTTATTGTAAAAGAATTTGTGTTAAACAAAACCTATTTATGCAGCAAAGAAAAGAACTATATCTACAACAATAGTAAAAGTGACGTCGATGAATTAGAATCATTTAACAAGTTTGATGAGAGTGATGATGAAATGTGTATATAATAAAAACGCTGGATAATTAGATAATCAAAAACCTATTTTTGAATAATTTTTGAGGTTATAAAACAGGAAAATAATATAAATTTCGATTCTACAGTGGTTTGTTCTGGGATTTATGTTTGTATCTGGAAAAATAATTCATATGTTAATTTTTTTAGGACAATTTACAATGATTTTTAAACAAAGTCACAAATTTTCATTTCATGCGTGTATTGAGGTTATGTTGAGTCAGTATAAGAAATAAAATCAGTGTAAAATTAATATTCGGGTATAATGGCATCAATGTATTTACTTTTACATGTTTTTCAGTTGTTACTTTTTTTTTTGAGCCTGTTTCTTGATTTTTCTGGAAAATAACCAAGAATTGAACTTTTTTTTGAGGTTAGAACAATGCATGTTATACTCCCCTATAATTTTTCTATATTCTGCATTAAGTGAACTACAACATCCAAAAAGAATTATCAATCTATCTATTTCCGTTCGCGAGTTCTACGATTTTGGAACGAAAAAACCCGTTTTTGCCCACTGTGCGTCGGGACTGGGACTACCCGACAAGAGTTATGATCCGAAGGCTAAGACCAGGGCCTGGCCAGGCAAGCCTTACATCGATGCCAGGGCCTGGGCAGGCTTAAATGTAGAGTTTATCACACGGTGTAATGAGGTTGACCGGAGGGTATTCGCTACGTGCACAAGCTGAAAAAGCGATCGCAGCAATACCTGTGCTAATATGTGCAACTAAAAGATAGGTTTGTTTTCTGCTAGCAGACTGCTAAGCATTACTATCGTCAGAAAGTTATGTGTTTTTACATCGACAACCATTCTAAAGATTAAATTTTTAATAAAATTATGAGTAGTATGTACATATTTTACTCAGGCATAATCATTTTAAAAACGCAATAAAATACATTGGATACTGTGTACTTCTTAGAGTTTTTAGATGGGGCCTGATCCTCTAAGCATATTGTATGAACGTGTGTACATACTGTGTTAACACGCCGGTATGGGGCTAATGGAGCTCTCTGATTGATCAGAGGAGGTCTGTCCGTCTGTGTTGACTACATTGCAAACTAAATAAAACATATCTCGTATCACACAGTACACGGACTTGTCTTGAAGTAATACTCAAGCGCTTATTCGCTATGCGCCTATGTCAGGTGGCGCCGTCGAGTGAGAGAAATTGTCCCTCGCTAAAATCGCCAGAATGCATAGAGCCTTACAGGAAAACTTTTTAATAAGTTAAAAAAAAGTTTATTAAGAATGGATTGACCAAATGAATCAGTGATTTAAGTGTATATTATGTTAGTGTACAGTAATAAATTTTGTTTGGTGTTGTCATGTGTACTATAAGATTGGAAACAATAAAACCATTAACTGCGACTGTGATAACACAGTGTATATGAGTGCATATATATGCTTGCACTTATGTGGAGCTTGATAAAAACAAATATTACTTACTTGCTTCCATTTATGTATTTCTCACAACACAATGTTCAATAAAAGTAAATACTAATGACAGGTTAGGTTAACTTTTACACATTTATACTACGTTTCCATGGATTACTTGTGTTTTTTTAGCTTTACACAAGTGTAAGCATGTATATGCACTCAAATATGCTGTGTTCTCATAGTCGCAATCCATATTTTCATTTTTTCCAATCTTGTAGTACACATGGCAACACCAAACAAAACTTATTACTGTACACTAACATAAGACACACTCAAATCACTGATTCATTTGGTCAATTCACTCTTAATGACCTTCTTTTTAACTTATTAAAAAATTTTCATATAAGACTCCATGCATTCTGGCGATCTTAGCGAGGGACAATTTCTCTCACTCAATGGCGCCACCTGATATAGGCACATAGCGAATAGTGCTTGTAGACTTGTAGTACAAATTTTGTCTTTAGATATTCACATAGAATTGTACCACTTGAGACATTGTATTAATTTGTGGTATAATAAACACAGAACCTTTCGTGTATCTATATCGAGGTGCTGTGTTCCTATAGGTATCAAGCACATGTCGCGAATATTGCCTTCGGCTGTGCCCGACCAATAATTCTCGTTTTTCCCTAGGTGGCGCTGCTTCAAAATTGTGCACGTATAGCGAACTGCGTAACTTCTACAGTTCTATACCATGCCACACCACAGACTGACGATACGTTACTATTTACTTATGCATTGTAACGTGACGCCAAGTTAGGGCGTGGCGTGGTGTAAAAGTTACGCAATACCCCCCCTCCGCAGGCTACGATCAAGGCCTAGCCAGGGTATATGTGTGTGTGTATAATAAGATATATCTACTGTACCGTCCCGATCAGGAACCTTAGTGGGGTGCTGATGGGTCCACACTAGGCTGCCAAATTAACCACATGTGGTCCTAGAATGGCATCGTCACGGGGCGTAGATGTGGTCCTCTCTAGTGTGCCCTCATGGGAAAGAAAGTTTACCTAATAACCCTTTGTATTTTTTGTGTAGGTACATCATTACATTCAATACAATTATCATAAGAGCATGTGCCTGATTTACCATGCGTGCTATGCAGATTATGGAGTTTATCGGCCGTGCAGATAAGGAAGAATTAAATTACGGTCACTTATATTTAAGGTAGTTGTACAGGTACCGCAAGAGTCATGAAACTTTTAGATTGATGTAGTAGAACGATCTGGCAACATCGCTTTACGGTCATGTGTGTGTGCCTGTAAGTGTGTGTTCAGAGCATCATAGAAAGAGCACTTCGTTGATCAGCTGTAGCAAAAGGAGAAGCGTGTGTATCTTTTTTTTAGTCAATAAAATAGTCATGCCCAAAGAAAAAAATAAGAAGCTTTTTTGGAAAGGTGTAAGGGTAAGCGAGAAAGTATATAATGCACGAGTAACTAAAAATAATAAAGTTAAAAATAGGCTATTTAATTATTTAAAAAATAAATATTAAATATTTATTACATAAATATTAATTTATAACATGTTTATTTCATTTTTAAGTAATATATGGCAATAAAATTGTTTTGATGTTCTTTGTATATCAGTTCGTTTTATTATTTATATATTTATTTATCATATTTATTTAAAATATACGTCCTATAACAATAATTGAAAATCTATAAGAGAGATTGCAGTAATCAGGATTTACGAGCAATCATATGTACCTATTTACCTTTCAAACCGCGCGCGTAATATCAGATTATGCGGCGTTGCCATATTTTCAAATAGCGTCTCACAAATGCACGTTCTTCACGCTTTACTATTTAATTACTTTTCTCACAAGTACCCTTGGAAGGTTTTGAAGGCGAATATATAATTGTCATTTAATTATCTTTCTACTGTCCAAAGGGCATCAGAACCTATCCTATATTAGCAACGATATGAATGATAATATACAGACAGCTCCGCGGTTTCCCATAAGACGCCATGTTGAATTGGCATGTAAACAAAAACTCAAGGCATGCAAATAATTATGAATATCTCCCTTTATAGGTACCCTCGGGTCACAAAAATTTAGATTTCTTATTTTTATGCATTAATCTACCACCCTGCAAAATATCATAATTTTCTATCCTATATTTCAATTTGCTGTACAACTACCTTAACCCAAACACAGAAATACATAATGTTTTCAACAGTTTTAGCTAGGTTATTGGGGCAGCCTACGATGGACCCTCTGTTCGCCCCGTGACGCGCCTAATGGGGTACCAACTAGGCAGCCTAAGGGGGACCCCATTAACTAAGGTGGCAAACCCATTAAATTTCTGATCGAGGTACTATACAGTAGGGGTTATGGTAAGTATATTAATATCCAACGCCTATGGATCAAAACAATACAAAAAATAATTTTAGCAAATGATATGGAAAAATCATACGCATGAATTATCGCTGCTTTTAAACTCTTTTGATTATTTGTTTCACTCGCATTCGTATTAATCGTGCTATATTAAGCTTAATTTTTTTTCTTAATCTTTACGAGCTCTCAGAATTTTTCCTTTTAATCATTACATTTTCTCACTCATGTTATGTTTAATGTATATTTAAAAAACGAATGAATAAGCATAAACAAATAGAAGATTAATGGAAGCGTGTGTGTGTATGTACGTATACATGTGTACATGCATGTATGTGTCACGTCTCGAAGGAAGGTTGTACAGTACACCTATATATGGCATATATACCTATATATACCACACAACAAACCCTTTCAATAACCTCATTACAATACTGGCCAGGGCCTGCCTAGGCTGCCTGACCAGGGCCTGGTGTTCAGCTACGGCCGTCTAGCGGTCATTTCTTGTCGGGTAGTGGCAGGTGGTAAGGTATAGAGAATATAGAAGGGACTGCGTATATTTGTAATAAGCATAAGCAGTCTAATTTTTAGACCATGGACGAAGAGCTGAGGCCGAAGGATGGTCAAAATTTTAACCAGCCGCCACTTGCACCAGAATTGAGGAACCTTATGATTTGAGGAGATCCAAAATATTTCGGTCATTTTTCATTCTGGTAAAGAGTTATGTGGTAATTATTTCAGTGCTATATGGTCTTTTTTATTAACCAGCCGCGAACTTACACCAATGGATCGAAAATAACTAATTTAGTACCTGAAAGTGCCATTTGTGGCAAGATTAGAATGCATCTTATATCTGAAATTCGACCTCCAAAAATATAAAAATTGTATTCTTGTCTGTAATGTTATCTACAATGACTCATCTATTATCTTAGATGAGTATTATAGATAAGATCGGGTAGGGGGTCTTGTTCACGCCAATCGTGAACTTTTAATTTTCTCTCTTCATTTTCTAATTTTCTTTAGTACAATACGTTAAATGTAATAGTTATATTTCCTGGAATTGTAATAGCTTTATCTTTGCTTTATCATCTAAAAGTAACACTTATCAATTTTATAACTTTCACTTTACATTTATACATACTTTAATTTCAGAACTTATATTTTCTTATCTTATTTCTTTTTCTACTCTGACTCATATAACGACTACAGTGTATATTTGTATAGTTAACTTTCGTTATTCTCTCCGCTATTATTGTAATAAATCAGATACGTCTCAACAAGCAAAGAGCCAACATCAATTGTGCTCTGAGATCCGCTAACCACTATTGTAAATACATACGCTATTAAATAAACGCTATTTAAACTACTACCACTCAACAGTTTATTGATCCTCAGTAATTCCCGAACAATCGATAGTAAGATCCCCGCGTTCTACAAGCATTTTTTGCTTGATCGTGACATGTTTATTTTGTTGAAGGTCGATTCCCGGATATAAGATGCATTCTAATCTTGCCACAAATGGCACTTTCAGGGTGATAATTTTTTATTTTTTATCCAGTGGTGTAAGTTTGCGGCTGGTTAATAAAAAAGACCATATAGCACTACCATAATTACCACATAACTCTTTACCAGAATGAAAAATGACCGAAATATTTTGGATCTCCTCAAATCATAAGGTTCCTCAATTCTGGTGCAAGTGGCGGCTGGTTAAAATTTTGACCATCCTTTGGCCTCAGCTCTTGGTGTATTTGAATGCTATGTCATGAAATCGCATATAATATATACAAAATATACATATATAGCTTTCTTCCACTCACTACACTGTATACATATATAGTAAAACAGACGTACCATTGTACCATAACCGTACTGTAGTAGTACGTACCACACGGCTGTTGTACGTTGTGGTATGTGGGTGTGTGTTCATGTGTGACGTTGCCTTCCTCTTCTTTCTCTGTGTTCTCTCTGTCGTACTAAAGTCGTAAGTACGTAAAAGTGTAGTCATCATCGTCGTAAAAGTTCCAAGTGCATATTCGTCGTCGTCGTCGGTCGTCGTCAACAAAACAGTCTGCAACCTGGGTCCATCATATACGGCAGACGCAAAAACCTATCTTGCCTTCCATAGATCCGTCCCCCTTTAGAGTTTAGAGCCTCAAAAGCTCTATATAAGTACCGTGTAGATTTCTGTTTTCCTGTACGGCTACAGTCTATACAGTATACGCTCTACAGCTGCCACGGTCACATACACAATAAGTATTATCTTTTTCCTTTGCCCATCCTGTCCCCTCCTAATTTTTTATACACGTCTTATTGTCCTATCGTTTTGGAGCAAAAAAGGCTGCTGCTACTGGTGCCGTCTGCCGTGTACATGCAGGGTACACACATATCTACGTAAATACTGAGATAGAGACTGACTGAACTCTGTAGTGTGCTCGTCTACTCGGTGTGCGTGTGCCGTGACGAAGGTAAGTGATGCGCCTCCTTCTGTGCCTATTCCATCGTAAATGTTATCTTAGGTATAGTGTGTAGTTTTTACCCTCTTGCGTTGGGGTATGTACTCACACACCTACCTCGAGGAAAGGCGAGGCTTCCATTTGTGACTATAGCTTCCTGGTGTATTTACTTCGCTTGATGGCACACCTTCCTGTTATCCTTGCGATAGTACGTATTAAATCCAATTATGGTACACCACCTTTTGTACTTCACTGCTGTGCTCTCGTTAGCTCTCTCTTTCTCTCCACGTCCGTCAATCCGTGTCGACGTTTTCTTATCAGTGCCTTTTCGTTTCACCGTTGTTAACTCGTAGTCGAGCTTTTGATTGAGTGAATCTAACAGTGCTCCGTTAAAGTTGTGTCAATTTTTTGTCATATGATGTGGAGAAGAGTATAGTCGTGTGTTTACATTTTGCGTGTGTTAACACTTTTTTGGAGCAAGGACATGGAACATGTGATGAATCATATTATGTTTTACACCCTATTAGACCGAATTGTAAATGACTGCTTGGTACCAACTTAGTAGTTTACTGAATTTATGGGTTACAGGTTGCAGGACTTTGAGGTGAAGAGAAAATTGCTTTGAATGAAATGCTTCGACAGTTGGGAAAGTGCAGTCATGTGTGATTCTTGTAGGAAAGAGTGTAAAAAAAAGGAGGTGTATGTGCGCTGCTCGTGCCTTTTATAATTGCGTGGAACATAGTTCATTGTAATGTTTACTTGGCAAGTTTGTGAGAATCGTGCTATAAAGTGTGGGAATGCTTGAATTTATCAATTGCTCCACTCCTAAAGACAGCGACTGTGTTTCTTTGGTCATACTTTAAATACATGTTTGTCCAGTTCTTGTGTGATCTAACCAGGTATCAAGAATACTGTTATTATTATTACTATCGTTATTACTTATCATCTACCCCGCTAACAGTTGCATGTTTTAATTGTATTTTTCTTCAGTCCATATCCATTTCTTGCAAAATTTTTAACAGCCATAAGTATTTCTGTCAATTGGACTCTCATTAGAACCTTATGACACTTTTTTCATACTGAATTTAAATTTATTGAAGATAATTCACAATGTATCTAACAAGATTTCTTCATTTTAATGTTAATCTTCTTTTTTTTGTCTTATCAGTAAAACTGATCATTAGTATTGAACCTGTTATCATTTCTTTTATCTCATTGAATGTTGTTTAAGGTTTTCAATACTGAGTTTATGTTTTTCCGGTACTAATAAATTTTTGCAGCAAGTTAAAAAAATTTTCACATTATGAAAAATAATAGCTTGTAATTTGTAATTCTTAAATCACAAAATTTACATCATTAATTTAATTTTTTCCGAATCCCATCAAAAAAGGTAAATAACATTATTTTGTATCACTAAAGTTCCCAATTTTTAAAATTATGTTTGTGTATGAGTTGTATTCATTATTTGCACATTTGACAAAGAACTTTTATTTTAAAAAAAGCGGAGGATGCGAAAATATACACGTACTATGTTCATCTGGTAAATAAGACATCTGAATAAGTATTTTTTATGGTAGGTTTAAGCTTAATCTACACTACTATATCAGTGATAATTATATTTAATGTCCATTTTAAAAAATGACTGGAGTACTAAGCCGTTCTACACCTACTATACATTTTTGATAAAATATTTTTTGCTTTGTTTCATTTACTTTTCCTTATATATTAAAAATCAAAGCCTCAGATTTAGAAAAGGCTTCAATACTTATCGTATTTGTTATGAAGTTGTTAATATTAAAATTATTTTACACTCGTGTGTCAAATGTTGTATATGATTGTTCTGTAGTTATCTAAAGGTTTACCAACATAAAGCTTTTTCGAGATTTTTTCCCATTCAACAAAGAGACGGCGCTCAAATCTTTAATAAGTGTTGAGCTTATTAAGTTGTCACAATGTAATACGAAACGCTTATTGAAAGTAAGTGCTTTTATGATTATTTATAAAGTTTTTTCGTATTTTAACGTAACACAATATTATTAAACATCGTCTGACTTTGATCGGTACTACAGTATTACGCGACGAAGTTTCTTTATTCGAGATTTGATTGGTTTGGCTTGATCACATATGGCTCCTTTGGGGGGGGGGGGGTAAATTGTACATGTTATTAACAATCTCAATTAAACTGTATGTATGTGAAATTTTTATTATTAGTTGGAAACACGATTTTACGGAGTTACTGAAATCAAATGACAATTGCTAAAGCACTTGAGAACGAAATAAATTGTGGCCGTCATTGGCAAAATTCCTCTAAAAGCCCATAAGCCACAATGTTAAAGTGACTAGTGGCGCCAGACCTCCCGTCCACCTTCATGCACCCAGCGTATATTCAACATGCCTCCTCCGTTGGTATTCTGGTCCATTTGTTGTTGTTCTTCTTCTTTTTGTTGTTGGTGCTGCCGCATTTGTCCTTTCTTCGGAACTGTCGTATGTTGACGAAGGTATGGTAGTTCCCGTGGATGACGCACCACTTCTTGTTCATTACGTAGATCGAGCTATCTCTGGTAATCCTTGGCTTTTTCGAACCAATTGGCACGTTCGCGATCTATTTGTTGTTGCATCGTTATCAAGTGCTCTCTCTCACGTTCTAGTTCATCCGAAAGTGGTCCATTCCGTGGTAATTGGCGCTCGAAGTCGTTGTCATCGCACTCGAAGTTTTCTTGTTGTTGTTCTTGTTGGTCTCGTTGTTATCGGCGTAACGAAATCCCTTCCTCCATCCGGGGGTGTACAAGTTTATGATTTTATCAAACTCTAATTCTTCCTTGGTCTTCCTAAGCACATCATCTTTCAATTCTTGATAAACCTGGAGCACATCTTTAAGGAAGCTTTCAAATAGAACGATCGCCTCCTTGATTTCTGTCGCGTTGGCATTAACGACAAATTGTTTCAGGTTGCGCAAGTTTTGACTAAATGGAGTCAATTGGAGGTTGACGTTACTTATCGGGGGTGGATTTTTTGCCGAGCTCACAACTCTTGCCCATTGCGTTAGCGTCGCGCTTTCTTTAAGAAAGTATACGGGAATCATGAAGCAGGTGTTCTTTATCGCTTCGAGAATCCAAATCCACATGACATCGGACTTGTCAATACCGCCGACAACATACGCCATCAGGTGTCCTACCATTACGTTTACGGGCTTCTTTAGCGCATCACGTACATCGTAATGCGTCGTTGTACCCAATAGTTGCAGCGGTTTTTGCTCTTTGAAAACGTCTTTTGTGAGGGAACGGTGCAATTTTCTCAACATTTTTAACAAAAACGTTGCTCGATCTCGCGGTGATTCCAACAATTTTTTCCGGGCATCGTCATCCGCAACCACATTGCGGTAGATGAAAGTAGCGCTAAAGTGCGTTCGGCCGTTGACGTTAAAGTTCTTTGAACTTTCTTTCAGGTATGCTAAATTTACGCAAGCGGGTGAAGGTCGTAGCCGAATGACGTTTTCCTTGTTGTCAGGTCGTAGGAGAGTGTTCAAATAGACCGAGTTCTTCTTATCTTGGAAGCTGCAGATGAAAAACATCAGCCTTTTTCCGCGTCATACACGTGAGTCAGAGTGTTTTGATCGAGCAGTAGTTGTGGCTTCTTCACGACATCCTTTACAATTGAAATAAATCGCTGAAATCAAGCAATATTTGATAATTATATATCTTATCGATGCAAAAATCGCGATATGTATTTATTTTGATACTCACCGTCGTCATCGCGTCGACGTGTTTCGACCAATTGTCAATTTACGTGAATGCCTTGTGCAGCGCCAGTTCCCAAAGAATCAACGATAGCTCTACCAGCCCTCGGAACGGCTTCAGCGGCAAGATCATGGGCGACATCGCAGCTGACCAAGTTGAATCGATCAGTCGATCAAGATCTTCCAAAGTATCATACGCTTCAACGATTTCGAACCATATGTCAAGGGCATTGCTGTGGGCATAGACGTGAGATGTTAGTTCGTAAATTCCTTTAACGACTCGTTGCTGGTGTTCTTTGACCTTAGGAGGACCGTAGTCCTTGGAGCCAGACAGCAAAGAATAATTGAAATAACTTTGCTGAACCAAGGCTTTACTCAGAAACATGTGATCTGCTGTTGCGTACGAGTGACCATACAAAACTGTCGGAAACTTGGGACTGTTTCCGAGATGGTCAATGTGTTGTTTGTCCTTGTTATTACAAAGGTTGCACGTCGGCCAAATACGTTTTGCAGCTTATTGTAGTCGAGAACAATGTTCGTACCATGTGGAGCTTGTATCGTCACTCAAAATGAACCTGTATGCAGGTCACCACATTTTCCTTGCCGTGATGTTCTCTCAAGCTGTCTCGTATCACATCAAGCATCATGTCCGGCTTACCCTTCAATCCGTGGCAGGCTTTGTAAACAAACACATCGAGGACGTTCTTAGTCGTGCGCACAAACTCGTGCGTAAAAAAGTCCATACTGCGAGTAAATGCAGCATAATAACTTTCGTGTAACGTAAAAGCGGATAAAGTAGTTATCTTTCATTCTCGTGGCCATTCTTTTGCAGTTTTTCATAATCGATACTTATTATTATTTTCATATGAATAACCTCGTTTCGATAAGCAGTTCCCAAGTAAGTAGTTCTGGGTTCGTGTCCTTCTATTGGTTTCTTTGGTCGATGATCCTCCTCGTTGTTCCAATGTAGGTGTGGTAGCGAGCGTAGTAGCTGATGAGATTGATGATTTCGGCGGTGGTGGTGGTGCTGTTACTAGTCATAGTAGCGCTAGTGGTATCAAACAAAGTTATCTTAATCTGTAATTCAAAAGTACTGACGTGAAAATCAATGATATACATTAAACATTGAGTAAAGTAAGAGCTGCTTTAACGGACGAATCTCATTAGACTTGTCCGTCAGAGCTTCTACTCTCCAATAGACCTGGAAAGCATAAACATTAGTCAACTCGGAAAGGTCGGCGGTTTTTTACTTTTTACCCCACCTTTTGCCACCTCGGTACCTTTCGAGTCAACCGCTCACGTATAACTCTACCTAACCAACTATCTGTTTGGGTTATTGGTTTATATACTTTATTTACATTAGATATAAAATTTTAATGTATTGATAAACTGAAAATATTTTACATTACGTGTCAGCACACTACGGTGCTCCATTCAGTAAATCTTGGGCGAAGACGAGATGGGGCCGTTAGTAACTAATAATTTCAACGATCGTGTATCAAAATTTTGTCATTTCTGAATAATTTTTTGAATTATTGAAGTACGATAAATAGTCTATCGAACTAAAAGATATCTCTATTTTAAAGTTAAAAAAGTTACTTTATATTTTAGATAATTTTTTTATTAATAGTCATTATTCGGTTTTAAAACTTTAGGAACGAAAAAATTTTATTCTCAAAAACGACCATTCTGTTATTTAAACTGATTTCTAGTAAGGCATGGGTGATCCATCAATTTTCTGAATTTAAGGTAATAATAACCTTGACTGTAGGCTATAAAAAACTCATGGGAAGAGTGGAAGTAGACATATTTTAATTTGGGAAATACCAGACACTTAGCACAGGTGTGTGTATTTATATCTGTCATTTGACGTCAGATATTGTTTAATATAAAAAGTGTTACTGATTCAACTGTGTGATTTAAGGTGCGAGTATGAATGTATACATTTACACCTGCCAGTCTAAAACATTAGTGCTTATCGAGAGTCATAGTGCATCTACATTATAAGCACTTGCTTGCGGTGCCCAGGTGTTAAAAATAGGTATTAAGGTACATGTGAAGTGTGTGAGGAACAATGATGTTTAGAATATAAAAACTTCATTCTTTATTGCTTTTTATTTTCAAATTTGAGCTACCACTAAGTTTAAAACGTGTATAATAATAATTTCGTTTGTGTGTCTTATTTTTTTTTTTTTTGTATGTGAGAACGTATTTCTTATCCAATAATCTCAATATCTGCACACACATGCATGCACGCACACATACATACAGTAGAGTTATTCTAATAGACTCCTAGCCTATTAGTGAAGCGTCAGGGTATTGATTGTTCATCGCTTACAATTTCAAATGAAAAATTCATGAAACTCGTAAAAACCGATGCCTTTGAAGAGTAAGTATACGAAATAACATTTTTGTGCTTGCAGCTAATAAAAATTGCGAAATTTGATAACAGGTGTTCTACTGCATGATACTTTCCGTTAGCTGGAATGGTAAAAATAATGTTTACACAACTTTTTTTTGTTTCAATAATATAAATTAAAAATATTGTAATATGGAATTTCCAATAGTTTTCTATTGATCTATTTATTTATTTATTTTTACTGGGTCACCGCGACAACCTCTAGTCACCAGGGTCACTCACTCACCACGTATGTGTGGGGGTGTATCGCCGCACCCAGTTATCAATCACCTAACTGCACCAGTGGTGTATTGGGTCTACTCGCTACTGTGTAGCCTTTTCGCGTACAAGGCTCCATATTTCAGGACGTCCACTCCTCACCTGTTAAACCGGTGATTCCAGCCTGGTACCTGGTATTGGATCCGCGAATCCCTATTCATTCTCTCGGAGCCGATGCAGAGGCTGCGCCCTCTGAATCAGATATTTGACAAAAGTTCTTGCACGTAAACAAAAGTCTCATATCAAGGGGCTGCTTGTGATTGGCAGTCTAGAGAGAGGACGAAGATCATCTCTTGCAGCCTCTTTCAGTGAGTCTGCCAATCGCAAGTAGCTATATGAATGTGTGTATGGATGCTCTAAGCCGTTTGTTTACATGCAAGAACTTTTGTCAAATATCTGATACAGAGGACCTCTGCATCGGCTCAAAGTGAATAGCTCTAACACTGTTTTGAAATTAACCCAGGCCCGTAAACCTGTGGGGCAAGGAAAATACTCAGGAATTACTCTGAAAGAAGATTCCATAGACAAACCCACCCCGAAACAGGTGGGGTTTCATAGCAACTTTTTCCGATGAAAATAGTTTTTGAAAAATCTGCGTTCACCGGAAATCGAACCCATTATCCCTGTAACAGTGTTGTGTCAGTACCAAGCACGCTAACCACTAGCCAACGTCCGCCCACGATCACAAAGTACGACTTTGTGACCTTGGAAAGAAAAACGACGTTCGCACTTTGGGCACAAATATACTAAAAGGGCGAGATTTTTTTACTCTGCACCCACGGCATGAAAACTACTATTTTCGCATTTTTATCGAACTCTGTCTAATGTCTATCCTCCAATTTAACACCACTTCCCTCTAAATATCGAAAGTATGTACACTGGAGGCATTTTAATTCGTTAAGATGAAAATTCTAATATTCGATTCCCATTGGCTAATTTGATCATATAACCTCTCTCATTGATAAATTTTATACTTCTCGCTCAACGAATTAAACTGCCTCCAGTGTACGTGAGATTTTTTTAATTGAAGACTGCAATCAATCTGAGATCTGAGTCCTGATCGGTCCTGGTGAGCTGATTTTTCAACATTAGAGAAGCGTAGATAAGTTTTCAATTTTAAATAATTTGGGGTTACTTCATCATCTTGAAGTTACTGACAAATAGTTCAGGGGATAAGAGCTCAATGAAATGCTAATGCTAAGTTAAAAGCGAGTCATAGCTCAGAATAGAAACATAAAACCTTCACCGTCTCTCGTCAGCAAACGATAAGTTGATTGTTGAGCTTACGTTTCTTATGCTTTCCAGTTATACGTACAAACATGCGTCAAAGAATAAAAAAAATTTTGAAAAAAAAAAAAATGCTTTTAGTCCCAAGAGAGACTTAATCTTCACCAATCAATAAGTGGAATGTAATGTTATATATAGGCTCACGGCTGCTAAAGAGTTGTAGTACTCTTGCAGCTTAATATCATTATGGGCTGCGGCTGCACGTGGGGGTAGTCCGACAGGGAATCCTTACATCAACTCTTCTCCCCGTTCCTCTCAACACCTCTTTCTCTTGTAAATTTTTTACATGTGCACGTCTATAATATAGGTGTGGGTGCGAGTGGGTATGCTTGTGTACACGTGGCCTATTGATTGCATGAAAGGGAGTAAATCGAATGACTATATCGACGTCGTAAGGTAAAAGTTCCAGTACGTGAACACTTTTACCATAAAGTCTTTGTTTTCTCATTTTTATCGAATTTCTGAATTGTCTAACAACAAAACAGTCATTGCGCCATTAAGTTTATATTTTTTCTTATCAAAAGAAAACAAAAAAGTTTTTCTACGTTGCGTATACAATAAATAACTTAACTTTAAATTTTCTTTATCAATGAGCTAGTAGATGAACAGCGTGTTCAGGTATTGGTACCGATACGTATTTTTGACCGAGTACTTGAACATCCCATGTTAATTAAATGGGAGAGTGGTTATGTTAGCTGCCTTCTACTGATTTCGATTTTTATTATGTATTGCAAATAACCAAATCGAAATTTTTTTTTCTAATTTCATTGGTAACATATTATGAAAACTACAACGACTGGCTTGACATACTATTATTATTGATTACCAGTGATTTCAATCGTTTTTATGTGTTCGAGTACTGGGAATAGGTAAAACCTAATGGTACCAGTACCTGAACAGTCTCACAAGCCACCTCATACAAGTTGCACGAATAAATAATTTTTTGTCTCGTTAAGTATAAAGACTTACTGAAATATAAATTTTGTTTTATCTAAAAAACATTTAAAGGATATCAGAAACATTTTTTTTTTTCATCCACTTAAATTGAAAATAGTTTATTTAAGCTGTTCAATCTACTGGTGCAATTTTAGGAAGTATTTACATACTGGTACTTTTACCTTATGTCGTTTCGCTGCCTCGTTCGCTGCGTCATCGGCAATGAACCGGCGGTTCTCAGTATTATTGTTCGCAAAAAATTTTGGCAGTTTTAACTTTTAGTATGAATACGTCACTACTTTTCCTTCTTGGTACGTGAAGGAATATACGTTATTGTTGTCATTAACATCATTTCGAGCATCATTTTGCAAAAAAAATTTTAATCGTAGGGGAACGAAAGGCAGTTGGTACAAGAGTAACCAGTAATACTCAAACTTGCTGGGGGTGAAAGCTTTATTCCCTGGGTTCAGGTGGTTGGGGGGATAATCGAGATAATATAAGCGCCCATGCTGAACTTGTAGTGCAATTCCGGTGCCAAAGCTTGCAAACGACGCCATCAACGTGTATGCATGTACATAACGGACTGTTCAGTGTATATTTGAGGAAATATCCCTAAAGAGTCTAGAGACTCATACGCCAGCTGATAAATGTTGGGATAAACTCAACAAAATTTTCACAACAATGCATAGATCTTCGTGCCACCTGCCCTTCTATCAACGTACTTTAGCCTTACGACTGTCATTCAGTACGGTACATTTGAAATTGTCGGTTTATTTTTTAGGAAATATATTTTTCTCAGCGTCCATCATTGTTTGTCATTCATTGCTTTGTATTAGTTTCACATGCATACATAGCTGGATTAATTAACTGCAATGTCGCGAGCATGCTTATTCTGTAAAAGTTCTCGCTATCTCAATTATACTTTTGTTACACTTACCAATACCACACAAGATTTTATAACAATAGATATTGATAAAGTATAACTGTATAAATGCATGAGTAGGTAGTGTATAGATACGTAATATTGATTTGATGACCGGATAAACATCTTACTACGATCTGTCACTGATGTATGTATACTTAGTATGATTGTACCTGTTCAGCTCATCCAACGAGAGAAAAAAAAATGCGTACAGAGAGATAAGATAGGCCCTCCTTCTCATTCATATACGTTTTGTCATCGGCGATAACAATTTTCATCCATTCCACTCTTTATGTTATATAGTGGAAGCCTCGCTGACCCAACGATAGAAGAAAAAACAATACGTCATGTATCATTAGTTTATTAATGGTTGTTGTGAATTTTTTATTTTACAGATTGGAGGACCGACCGAAGAAGTGACAGTATTGGAAGAAGAATCGAACTCTTTTTTTCGGAAAGTGGCTTGTTGCTGAGTGGCCTGGTGACAAAATAAACCAATAAACGTGAGTAACGGCGAGCCCATGCAGCGTCTGAAGCATGGAAAATTGCCAGTTTTAGTAAATTCTCTGCTACAATACTGCTGACGAAAGCAGTTTTTCTGGTTTTCAATTTTTTTCTTTTTTTTTTATTGATGGTTCGAAATTTGCACGATACACTGTAAATCCAAGCGTGTGAAATTAAACGTTTAAAGCATGTAGATACAATTTTTGTTTTTTATACAATATATCGTGGTGGCTTGGATCAGTATATTACGCACGTAGTGAGCGAGGTTAAGAATATCTTAGATTCCACGTGAATAAACGCACGAGGCGAAGCCGATGGTAGTTAACGTGAAATCTAATGCATTTCTTAACCTCCGAACGTGGTGCGTATTCTCTTTTTCATAAATCCTACACCGAGAGAAGAGATTTTCCTCCCGCTGAAAGATTGTATCAAACCTCCTTAAATAGAAAATTCGTTGCATTTTTGATAATGATTTACATCTTTTTTCGTTACATTAAAAAAAATTGAGTAAAAACGGATTGGTTTCCGAGTGTTGGTTTGTGTCTGGATGAATCACCTTTAAGGAGGTTTATGCGTGAATCGGAAAATGATGTAGCAAAGTGAAACTTGAAAAGTTTGTTGGTTAAGTTATTAGATACTAGTATGAGAAATTTTAGAGTCATTGAAAGACATAATAATAAGTAGTTTTAAAATAGTCTTTCAATGTGAAATCATGGCCATGCGTAGTTTTAACATCGTTAGTCATAAGAACAGTGAAAGTGATAAGCCTGAAACGCTTAACTGCCCAATGATGTGTAAAAAATAAAGTACACCTTAAATATAGGAAAAAATGAAAAGATACTGAATGACGAAGTTATACATTTACGCAGTTGGTTAAGTTGGATCAGTAACTATGCACGTCGGTAGGGAGCAAAAATCGCGTACAACGATAATTACAGAAACAACTACTTTTATTCATATAATACATACATTGAAAAATATTTTTCCATCAGTAAAAGTACGTTAAAAATTATTCATTAAAACAAAAATTATGTTATACTTATGTGTACATTTTGTTTGCTTGTTTTCATTTTTAGTAGAAGCTATATTTTTTTTAAATTAATTTGACGTGGCCGTGTACTGTTCGTATATTAGTTAGCTTTATTTATTCCTAACATTACCGCTATAGTTTTGGTTGATGGTGATTCTGTTCGAGATAGGATATTGAATATATATTTTACCATGTCGGACATTCGAAAAGGTAAAGGGCTCCGAAAACCTCTAAAAATTGATTAAGTGTTTGGGGTATAATACTTATCACGAAATTGGTTTTTACCGCATGGTTTAGATGAATGAACTTTTTTTATTTATTTTTTATTTATCAAATAACCTACGCGACAAGAGTATGATCCTAAGGCGAAAATCAGGGCCTGGCCAGGCAAGCCTTACATCGATGCCAGGGCCTGGTCAGGCTTAAATGTAGAGTTTATTACACGATGTAATGAGTTTTACCTCAGGCTATGATTAAACCCTGGCCAGGGTAAATGTATACATGTGTATGAACATCTCTATACTGAACAGTATGACAGTAAAGTACGGAAGCGCCTATACGCCATCTGTATGCGATGTCGAAAGCACGCATCTTTTCACATAAAAGTTGCGTGGTTGCGAGCAAGCAAGCTAGCATGCATGCACTGCAAGGTACTGCACTGCATAAGCTGTAAAATCCAAAAACTGTTATTGTTAGTCATGGCAAGTTAAAAAATAATAAACTTGGACGTACTATAAACGTTAAATAATACTTAGTCTATTCTAATAATTTAATACGAATATAAACATTAATGAAGTAACTTTAAGGTTTGTAAAAGTCATCATAATTGACCAAGAGGTTATGTTTACAATCAAAATATCAGGTTTTTCTGCCTCTGCTGTCGTGTAATGAATAATTTAAAATTATTAAACTATAAAAAAAGACAAACTTTTTATTCTGGTAAAATATGTACAAATAATAAACTTGGCGTTAAAAAAGTAGAAAACATTTGAGAACATAAAATTAGAAATACATATTAATGTCAATGTACTAAAATAAGTTTATACATAAAATGTTGCATTTGCTTTTTTCAATAGTTTTTACTTACTTTCATTAAAAATTACGTATAAAGTCAGTATCACTACGTGTACTTACCTTACATTTACTTTAATAAAGTTCATATTGGTACTTAATTCAATACTTAACCCAGTATGCTTAACGTTTGTAGTAATACCAAGTATACATTGTTTTCAAGTTTTATAGTACAACATGCATGCATGGCAAGGTACTGCACTGCACCAACTGTAAAATTTAAAAATATTTTTGTTTTGTTTTTAATAATTTTAAATTATTCATTACACGACAGCAAAGGCAGAAAAACCTGATATTTTGATTGTAAATGTAACCTCTTAGTCAATTATGATGACTTTTACAAACCTTAAAGTTACTTAATTAATGTTTATATTCGTATTAAATTATTAAAATAGACTAAGTATTATTTAACGTTTATAGTACGTCTAAGTTTATTATTTTTTAACTTGCCATGACTAACAATAATAGTTTTTGGATTTTACAGCTTATGCAGTGCAGTACCTTGCAGTGCATGCATGCTAGCTTGCTTGCTCGCAACCACGCAACTTTTATGTGAAAAGATGCGTGCTTTCGACATCGCATACAGATGGCGTATAGGCGCTTCCGTAGTAAAGGGTTATGATAAGTATTAGTATATTACGTTACGAGGCCGTAAAGTGCATGGAGAGAACAAACAAAGTATTATTCTAGGTTGACTTGTACACGCAATAATACTACAAAATTTTCAAGCTAATACCAGATGTTTTCATAGTTTATTCGCCAAGCTAACAGCAGTACAAAAAATCCACATTTCTTACAGTATTATTGCAGATGTTTTGGCCACAATTTGCTTGTGAGACATCCAATTAAGCAAGGGACTCTTTCGCCTGATACTGCGAGGTGTGTCACGGAATAATTTTGGTTTACTTGACGAACGATTCTGGTTTAGCTATAGGTATACACAAAGTATATACACACGAGAACAGCATGCATGCTATAGTTATAGTACGATACCTTTGTTGCATGTGAGTGCATATACGCGTGTGTTTATATATATATATACAGCATGATATGTAACAGTGGAATTTCCCGAGAACCGCTTGTAGAGCGATTTTTTCTGACGCGAACCCCGTTGGAATAAATTTTTTAGGGCAAATAGCTTTTAAATAGGAGCCGATTGAAAATACGTTCCAAACTACCCCTAAATGGGGTTGGAAGGCTACAGCGCGCCCGCATGAACTCGCGACGTTGCCACATTGTTATTGGAGCTTAGTCGGTAAGCAGTGAGAACTATATCCATGTGCGCACGCAAGAGCGTCAGCTACTGCTGGTAACTTGAAGGTTGGATGTAAAAATTTTTACCTTAAGGTAAATATTGTCTGCTCCTTAAGTTGTCAGTTGTTTTTCCACGCGCTTACTGTCTTTCTCACTCTCATATTGGACAAAAACATCTTCAAATTTTTATACTCAAGTAATGTTACCTCGAATGAAAGTAAAATACCATATCAGTAGGGATTTTTCCACTCTACACGATAGTATTTTTGCAAAAATAGTCGAGCTCTCGGTCAAAAATATTGTTAGGTATGTCTTGCTTATGTTCCTGGGTATGTCGTCTGTACACGATTTAGAACGAGTCCGTTCATAAATTGCAATAATCAAGTACCCGCCAAGTGCCCGGGAAGTACCCGCCAAGTGCCCTGGAAGTACCTGGCAAGTGTCCGCCAAGTACCCGGAAAGTGCCCGGGAAGTACCCGCCAAGTGCCCGGCAAGTGCCCGCCAACTACCCGCCAAGTGCCCGGGAAGTACCCGCCAAGTGCCCAGGTAGTACCCGGCAAGTGCCCGCCAAGTACCCAGGAAGTACCCTCCAAGTGCCCGGGAAGTACCCGGCAAGTGCCCGCCAAGTACCCGAGGAAGTACCCGGCAAGTGCCGGGGAAGTACCCGCCAAGTGCCCGGGAAGTACCCGGCAAGTGCCCGCCAAGTACCTGGGAAGTGCCCGGGAAGTACCCGCCAAGTACCTAGGTAGTACCCGGCAAGTGCCAGCCAAGTACCCAGGAAGTACCCGCCAAGTACCCGAGGAAGTGCCCGGGAAGGACCCGAGGAAGTGCCTGCCAAGTCCCCGCCTAGTACAATACAGACGGGTATTTCCCGGGTACTTCTCGGGTACTTGGCGGGCACTTGCCGGGTACTTTCCGGGCACTTGGCGGGTACTTGCCGGGTACTTGACGGGTACTTACCGGGTACTTGGCGGGCACTTGCCAGGTACTTCCCGGGCACTTGGCGGGTACTTCCTCGGGTGCTTCCCGGGCACTTCCCGGGTACTTGGCGGGCACTTGCTGGGTACTTTCCGGGCACTTGCCGGGTACTTGGCGGGCACTTGCCGAGTATTTCCTGGGCACTTGGCGGGTAGTTCCCGGGTACTTCCCGGGCACTTTCCGGGTACTTGGCGGGCACTTGCCGAGTACTTCCTGGACACTTGGCGGGTACTTTCCGGGCCTTTGGCGGGTACTTGATTATTGAAATTTATGAATGGACTCGTTCTAAATCATGTACAGACGACATACCCAGGAACATAAGCAAGACATACCTAACAATATTTTTGACTGAGAGCTCGACTATTTTTGCAAAAATACTATCGTGTAGAGTGGAAAAATCCCTTCTGATATTGTATTTTACTTTTATTCGAGGTAACATTACTTGAGTATAAAAATTTAAAGATGTTTTTGTCCAACATGAGAGTGAGAAAGACAGTAAGCGCGTGGATAAACAACTGACAACTTAAGGAGCAGACAATATTTACCTTAAGGTAAAAATTTTTACATCCAACCTTCAAATTACCAGCAGTAGCTGACGCTCTTGCGTGCGCACATGGATATAGTTCTCACTGCTTACCGATTAAGCTCCAATAACAATGTGGCAACGTCGCGAGTTCATGCGGGCGCGCTGTAGCCTTCCAACCCCATTTAGGGGTAGTTGGGACCGTATTTTCGATCGGGTCCTATTTAAAAGCTATTCGCCCTAAAAAATTAATTCCAACGGGGTTCGCGTCAGAAAAAATCGCTCTACACGCGGTTCTCGGGAAATGCCACCGTTACATATCATGCTGTATATATATATATATATATATGTGCGTGTGCCCAACTGCCCAGATATAGATGTATTACTGCTGCTTTATTAAGTACATATACACGATTATACCGCCTGTACGCTACCAGAATAATTCCGTGATGAGCACGGGATGATCAGACGAAAGAGAATCACGCAAATATTATAGGTACACTATATCAATTAACAGATGGTGTAACAGAGATTGTGCTGTAAAGTACTGGGTAAACGATGCATGTTGGTCGTATTATTGCCAAGTTACTGACTACTGATTTTCGTGTGAATTTCAGACTATTTTGGCTTTTGTTTGAGGAAATATAACATGAAAAAGTAATCGAGCAATTATTAGGTTTGAGGACCATAGAATAGTACCTTGTTGGTTCTCTCCGTGTGGCTGATGGACGGCCGAGTGACGTATACAATATTTCGTCATCCCGTATAGGAAGGTTTGTTCAATAGGTTGATTTGGTTAACGCAGGGAAAAATGAATTGCTCAGTGAACCGTACGTTCCTTATAAGCATTGATCCTATACACCGAGGTCCTAATGAAGTGCGAACGAACGTGCCCAATAATTGGACTGACCGATCGATCACAAAAAAACATACGCATAATTCAACAGTGAATGCTAGAATACATTTTTTTTTATAGTTCTTCAAAGTACACTAAAAAAGAACTTTCATTAAACGATACTTCATTCTTGGTTTTCCAGTCCATGTATTGAATATGTGCTTTTTCATATAGAGCGCGAGACTTTCAAGGTAGCAGTCCAATAACCATGAAAATTTATTCACCATTACCTACAACCTACAAGCAACTCTAAACTTGAAATAAATTTTGTTAAAAAAACACGTAGTGGTTATTTTGATTACATGTATACAAGAGACGAGAAACAGATCATTCGGTAAACGATAAGTAAGAGAAGGTAAAAAAATGGGCAACGCTATATTTAATATAGGCGTGAACCGACTCGACGCAACGATAAAGGCGGATAGCAGAAGGCATTAAAAGGTGAAAAGACAATGCGCACATGCGTCTGTCCGTCAAAAAAAAATACAACTACTTACAACACAACACTTGGCCGCCATATATACGTAGATGCCAATATTCGTTTATTCGTTACAGATCTCATACATATAGATTTTTTTTTTTTATATTACAGTGTACTAACCTCTGAGAGGTATGTACACCATACATATAGATAGGTAATCAGTGTGCATTTGAGAGCACGGACCTCGTAGAAGCGCCTCGCTCAGCGGACGTAAAGAAATCCAGCGGCCGTACATTTGTCGCTTTACGTCCTACTAAGCAGACGTAAACAACAAACTTTACTGTCGGGGATGACGAAATAGTACATTACGTACGAGTTTGCAAAGGCTTCGATTTACGAACCGAGAGGTTTACGGCACAAGCCAAAGGCGAGGGCCGTAACAAGGTTCGTAAAGAAGCCTTTTCGAACGAGTTTCGTATAATATTTTTCCGCCTGAGAACTCAAAATCAAGCGGCGAATGTGCTATTTTGAGGTTAGAAGGCGGAAATAGTATATTACGTACCTAGTTCGGAAAATCTGAATTGACGAACTGAGAGGTTTACGGCCCGAGGCGAAGCCGAGGGCAGTAACGAGGTTCGTAAAGAAGCCTTTACGAACAAGGTTCGTATACTATTTTACAGCCTGAGAACCGAAAACCAAGCGGCGAAGGTGCGACTTTGAGGTTAGAAGGCTGTAAACGTACATATAACGCTTTTGGATCGAAAACAATGATAAATAATTTTTGCGAATGATAAGGAGAAAAATTGTACACACGGATTATCGCTGCTTTATTAAAATCTTTTTTTGGGAGCATACAAGAAAATGATGACTGAATTTTTACAAATCTAAGTTTTTAAATTGTTAAATCGTTATCACTAGCTACAAACTCAGAAATACTTCCTTGATCATCGAATTATTCATAATCTACTTGAAAATCGGTCCAACGTTGATTATTTGTTTCACTCGCATTCGTATAGTAATCATACTATATTAAGCTTAATTTTTTAGTCTCAAAATTTGGACATTCTCAGAATTTTGCCTTTTAGTCGTTCAACTTTTTCACTCATAATTCGTTTAGTGTATAGATTAAGAAACGAATGAACAAGCATAAACAAACAGAAGATTAATGGAAGCGTATGTGCGTGCGTATGTGTACATACACATATAAACTCATTACAATACTGGCCAGGGCCTGGTGTTGAGCTACGGCTGTCTATCGGTCATTTCTTGTTGGGTAATGTTACTCTCGGTCTTCTTAAATAAAAAATCCATGTGCTACTTGTTGCTTCTTAAAGTGCAGCCATGCCTAGTTGCGAACAAATTAGAGTTCATTAAACGCGAACTAGTGTGAATCAAACAATAAAAGTATACTTAAAGCTGTACCGTTACTCTGGCCTTGATGCTCTTCGAATTTCGTAGAATGATATGGTAGGATGAATTTATTTAGTTTTGATAACCAAAGGAACTATCTATAAATTAATATACGCATATTTATTTGAAATGAGCACTTACATTATATTTTTTCAAAGAAAACATGAAAACAATTATTATATGAAAGTAGTTATTATAAAATCGTGCATTCATACGTTGAATGATGTACTGCCTATTTATGGTACAAAACGTAATTGAATATTTTTAAATGTTTCATTAGTTAACATAGCTACCTGATACGATGCTTTTGTCCTCGTATAATATTTAAGGTAAAACCACACTTTAATCTCCACGTACGTATAGAAATTCGTGTCGAAATCACCAGCCCGTTACATCGATCGATATTAACTGTATAGACATTTTATATGTACGTATACGTATAGCTACGACTAACCATGCGCTGAAGTATCGTATCAAGTGTTCTTATGTCTATGTAACGTTTGATAATTTTTTTTTTTTTTTTTTCCTTCGAGCCACGACCCGTTATTCGTGCCGTTTTTTTATTTGTCTGTATTTTTTTTCACNTTTTTTTTTTTTCATTTTCTTTCAGTTGTAACCATGAAAATTTCGGGATTGAATGTTGATTTCCTCTTTTAAAACTCATTTTTGTATTTTAGGGATTAAAATGAATAATTTTTTCTGAAACCATTTCAAAAACTCTTTTCTAATTTCAAGTTACGAATAATATGTAGGTGTAGGTTACTGGTACGGAAAAACAAATAAAATTTACTGTATCAAATTAATTCTCCTATATGATTTTTCTTACAAATGATTGCAAAATAACTAAAACTACAGTTGCTAAAAAATTTAAATCTCTTGATTTCATTCTTTCAAATTGGATACTGTAAAGTAATGCATTAGCCTGAAATCCCTTGAACTTGAAAGTGATGTATTAGAAATACTTTAGTACTCAATATAGAAGACAAATTGTAGATACTTGAACTGAAAAATAATATTTGTTTTCTTTACATCTTACATTTCATACAATTATTTTTTGGAGGTAAAATACTGTAATATCCACGGCGTATAAAAAAATCTTCAGAAACGCAGTTTTTGTAGTAAAAATTACTGCAGTAATTTTTTTCACGTACTATCCAATCAGTATAACCGTAATCAAACGATTTATATAGGTGCAATGAAATAAATAACTGCAGTCCAACATAAAAGTTATAGAATAAAATTCAACATAAATTTTATTTTTTTATTCACCGTTTAAGTAACTGCAAGTAACTATTAACATAAACATGTCACAGCGTCGTGACTTCGCCGTAAATTTGATTCTTACTTAAAATAAAAGGATATAATGCACCTTTTCTCTCCTCATAGTCGACAAGTTAAGTTTTCCGCAAAACGTTCTTGTCGAAAACTGCAGTCGTTATATATGTGTTCCTTCGAATTGATTCATGTAATATAAATGTATATAATAGTATATTATAAAACGAGTGCACAAATCTTGTAATTTACGCGCGAGTATAAATTATTAAATGAAAATCACATCACAAGCTGAGTAAAATACCGTCTGCTCAACTTTTCCACTAATCATCGGTATGCGAACACTCGTGTGTGAAGTAGTAATTACTTTGCGCAGAGAACTGTATTCGAGTAGTTAGCGCACTATGCGTAGGCTTATATGTTCTTAAACCTTGCAATTTTTTTTTTTCTAATATATATTTGTTAGGATAATGGATTTTTTGTTTTACATATATTATCTTTCCGGCAGTAATTTACTCCGATATTGTTAAAATAGTAAATACAGTAACAACGTATTTAATTCGCAGTCTTGATTTGCAGAGCAAGTCTCGCTTCCATGATCGTATACCAACTCTCAACTGCCCATCTCAAGATTAAAAGTTATGATAGCAACCTAAATTTTACCTAAAGGTTTATAAATTCTCACATCGTGCTATCATCGAAAATCGTTGAATATTAATTTTTACGTTCACGATTTTTTAATTCAACTGCTCATGTTGCGTTAGTGAAATTGTATAAGTATATTGATGTTTGCTTTGCAAAAGTCTGTGACGACGATTATGTGTTTTGCCACATTTAAAAATAATTAATAAATTTAATGGTTGAATTGTACACCATACATA
>NW_019379553.1:372335-415906 GCF_000648655.2 Copidosoma floridanum
TCAATATTACACCGCGCACTAGCTGATGCTCGCGTAGCAATTTGTATGTATAGCTACACATGCCACATTAGAAATCCCTGCGCCGTATACTCCCTTGCTTAAAGCAGATGATATCATATAAGCGTGCTCGATTACACTCTCTCACTTTAGTTTTTGGGCATACACATAGTACACTTATCGTATACCTATAAAAATTAAAGCAAACTTATTGCACTTGCATGCGTTAAGCAAACGCTCACATTAAAGACATACACATCCACACACGAATAAATACATAGATATATATATATATATATATATATATACATATATATCGATAATAAATTAATAATATATTTACTCACTAACTTTCTGTTATGTTGCCTCGATTTTTTACTATTAGATTTTAACCCTAAAATTAGGTTTCATGACTATTTTTAAAATAGTTTTTTTTTCCTTACAAAAACACCTTAATCACGTAAGATATGTATGATACATGTATGATTAAAATAAAAATTTAACTTTACGACAAAAATTCTCTCATAGTTTCTGAACTAACGTACTCTCATTTTTTTTTTTTAAATTCATTGTGAGCAGTTTATTAACCATTAAAATAATTATTCCTTAAAATATTCGAAAGAAAACCATGTGCGTTTTTTCCAACATTATCTTCTGTCCATGAAAGTGCTAACTATATAAATTCGTACATGCAAGACATTAGAATAATAAGTGAAAAAAAGGATATACTCTTTCGTGACGCAAAATTATTTTTAACGAATAAACGTCCAACGTCATGTAATAAGACGAGTCGCATACTTGCAATTTTTTCACCTTGTCAGCTGAAAGTGTCTTCTGATTATTCACTCAAGCACCTTTTTTCTTGAAACTGAAATTTTTTTCGCTAACGAAATGATGTCTGCCCTAAAATATACGATGGTTAAATTGAAGCATTCATATCAATAGTAGAGTGGAAGAAAGTCTTATTTCAAAATTTTATTTTCGAAATACATTATGTCACAATGATTCAAAAAAACGTATCATTTATACATTAGGTAACATTGAAAAACAGCATATCAAAAAATTCTTAAAAAAACGTTATCTCAGAGATTTTTTGGAAACAATATTAGAGCATAAACATTTTTTGGAATGATAAGTACACAGTTTAAAAACTTTTGAAGGAAATATATTTTTTTCCATTACTTGAGAAAATAGATTTTCCTAAAAAATCATTCAATGATGTACTTTCTAAAAAAATTGTAGATACCATATTTTAATGTTATCAAAGATAATATGTTGTTTCTAAGTTATTTTGTGGTGGTGTTTGCCATTTAGCTGTAATGATGTTATATCGTACGAAAAATATTCCTCCAATTTTTTTACATTCTGTTGTTTCATACTATGTTTAAGCAAACAATGCAAATATATATTCAAGATCAAAATATATATATATATATATTATAAATACGCACGGCTTGTAGAAGCTTCTTAATATATTACAACGGTACAATACAGTTTTCACTTACAGTTTTATTGTTTTTGGTGATACCTGCTCTACGCCATCTGAAAACTGGAATTCGCGAATAAAACTTTTTTTTTACTTTTTTTTTCTTTGATAATATAACTACACAAGGTACAATGCAAATTTATTTATTCGACTGTTTATAGCTGGATGAAGTTTAAATAAGTGACACGTAGTTGCTACACATCCGTACTTGCTAACTATATATTTTGAATTCAATTTTTTTCTTTTTTGAAAAATGTATGTTTTCACATCACTAGCAAGAAATTTATGAATGTACTAAAAATATTTTAAGTATTTCTTTTTGTAGGTTTTTTAGTAGTTTTTATTCAAACAAAATTGATTCCAAACGCATGGCTTATAATCGTATTGAGCTCCAATGGGTAATAATTATCATCGTTGCACCAAAGTACTTAATTGGAAGAAAAATCTTACGTCCATTACTCAAATCCATAGAAATAAAAAAAAAAAATTGTTTCTTTTCATTTGCGTGACGAAGAACATGACAACATATGGATTACTAATCCTATGTACTACTACCATCGTAGTGATATATTCGTGTATGCATAAATAGGTATATTCACTCTCGATAATATTTACATGGATGCAACACCTGTAAATATATTTATACACACGAGGTGCATGGCAAAGATAAGATAACAAAATTACCGCATAATTGTACCTACAAAAGTATATGCGTAAACCATCCGTGCGCGCATACAAGCCCACGGGAATTTGATAGTGCCTGGCAATTAACGCGTGATGATTGATACATGTGTTGTAGATGCGGCGACAAGGACAGGACGTGATGCAGGTTAACTTGGCGGGTATCAGGCGGGACATTGTCAATCTCGCCCACAACTACAGCAATGCACAGGTGAGTGCCTTATACGTATACTGTAAGCGCCTGAAACATAATTATGTACTTCTTCTCTTTTCTCGAGCAAAAAAAATAAAAAAAATATAATTAATCTTCTCTTAATTGTTTGGCTCATCAGAACTTTTTAGCAAGAGACGGCTTAAGATTTTTATTCAAAGTTAAATAAACGATTGTAAAGGAAAAGACATCAATAATCTATCAATTGATTAATACCTCCTCAAGACATCGTTATTACATACATTTTTCGATGTATTAGGAAATTTTTTTTACGCAAAAATATTTGTTGTTTGTTATTGTTTTTGATCCCTAAAAATCAACAACTTCCCCGTTTGTTTCGAATTTTAAGAACTTTTTTGAAACCCAAGATTATTGGAGAAAAATTCTCGTATACATATACATTTCTTATTCCTTTTAAATGAAGATTATGATCAAACTTTTTTCAGAACAAAAAACTTGACTTTAGAAATTAGTTAGGGAAAAACAATGGAGAACCACATCCCTGAGTGGCAACATGCGCTTTCGTTAGTATACCCAACAGTTCGACGTTTTGAACGAGAATGTAGAAAGAAAAACTGCCTGCACGCGAATAATTTTTCTCGGCCCATACTTAACTATAATTCCGCTTTCTTCAACTGGTCGTGTTCTTTTTTTTTTTTTCTGTTAATCCAATCACATCCCGTGTTACATTACAAGATTATACATGTACACGTATGTATAGGTAGTGCGAGTATTACGTTGTACGTGCATAAGTACTACATACATTGTTGTGATTTAATTAATCACCTACTCCGTGGTGCTCGGAGCACGTCGTACGCGGCCGCGTGATTTTTTTTTTTTTTTTTTTTTTAACTGGGCATTTATGACGATAATGCAAGTGTTGAGCTCCAATGGCTCATTGAGTCGAAATGACATATTTATTCAAGTGCTGCTGCGCTTCTTCGAAGCGGCGCGTCCGGAAGTACCTGTAATGTCACTTTTGGCGACTTTGTTAGCTGCAAGATTTTTATCCCCTCTCTTCGATGCGCGCAATAAACGGGTGGTAAAAAAAATGAGCGCAAATCGAGTCCAACACTTTTTCCCGTGTCACGATGACGAAAAAAAAAAAAAACAATGCCTCAACAGAAAGCCGTGCGGAAAGCGACGAGCAATGACCCGTGGGGCCCGAGCAGCACCCTCATGGCGGAGATCGCCGACCTCACGTACAACGTCGTCGCGTTCACCGAGATAATGCAGATGCTGTGGAAACGGCTGAACGATCACGGCAAGAATTGGCGACACGTTTACAAAGCCCTCATGCTGCTCGAGTACCTCATCAAGACCGGCAGCGAGAAGGTCGCCCAGCAGTGCAAGGAAAACATTTTTGCCATTCAGACGTTAAAAGGTCATTATTTTTATCGTCATCATAATGATTTTTTTTTTTTTTTCTCTTTTTTTTTTATATCGGTCGATGATAAAATGCTTGCTTGCAATGAATATGCGTTTAAAAGGATTGTCCGTCGAGATTTTGGAGTGGGAAAATTTTTTTAGGAAATCGTTTCAGTTGATTTTTTTACAAATAATTGAAAAACATGGACCACATTGCATTGAGTTATTTTATATGCTTTTTCAGCAATGAAAATCGTCAAGATTATTTTATTTTATTTTTATTCTTTTCGATGAAATTTCCAAGATCATATTATCTTATTAAAAATAAAAATGACTTTTTTTTATTTTTTAACAATTCGACTTTTTCTCTAATTTGGATTTAAAAACTTGACAATAAAAAGCAAAATTTCATGTACAATTTATTAGATACAAAGTTCAAGTTTTATGAAACTAGGTGGTTCGAGTTGTAGAAAGTGCTGCGTTACTGTTTACAAATCACCATCTTTGAAATCATGGTTACGAAAAAATACGGGAATACCAGTCAAAATAACGCAATCTTACGAATAATAAGGCAACTTTACGTATATCTGTATCAGAAATCAGATACTATACATTTATCAATTTCTTATTTAAAAAAAACCACATATTATTAAAAANTAATTTCTTTTAGAACTTTTTTTTATACTGAGTATAAAATTTCCCACCTGAGATCTCAGGTGAGATTAATCAGGTGGGTTAGATTATTTTCAAAACTTGCAATGTTTAATCATATTTTTACTACTTAAATATTGTGAAAAAATGTAAAACGTTCACGAGATATGTTCCAATACACACGTTTTTGTGCAAAAACCACATATTATTAAAAAAAAATTTTTTTTCTATGTTTGCTACGTTGTAAAAATAATCTTAAAAATGATTGTAAAAAATATAACAGAGGTTTTTTCGTAAGGTAAATTTTTCGGGACAAAAGTTTGCGCGTACTGGCATATAAAGTGCAGCATATAGAATTGTCGAGAAATCGAGTACTTAATATTTTGGAAAACATCATTTTTGTAGATATTTTAGCTTTGTTAATACAAAGTTTTGGAAATGGGTACTTTTACTCTACAGAGTACACCTATCCCATCCAAACATTTCGCACTATTTGAGCCAGAAAAATATTTGCAAAAGACTTTCACGACTCGATCATTCAACTTATCATTTTCTCAATACCGATGCCCGCCGCGCTTGTAAAACTCTTGTGCTCGACTACTGTGGTGCACTTCATACACTTCTATACACTCACGGCGCATGGGTGTATACCCATTCGACCCGGTGCTCAACGATTTGCTAAAATATCGCCTTTTAGACTTTCAATACATGGAGGGCCACAAGGACCAGGGCATCAATGTGCGCGAGAAAGCGAAATCACTAGTGGCCTTACTGAGAGACGACGAAAGATTGCGGAACGAGCGCGCCCGGGCGCTCAAGGCCAAGGAAAGGTTCGCCCAGTCGCTCAGCGGCTTCGGCAGCGACGGCGTCGACTCGACCGAGCCGTCAAACAGCGACGTGAGTCCTTCCCTCACCTTATACCTATATACTTGAACGTCACGTGTGATATTATGTGCTTTGTTATGCTGTGTATTTATAATATATGTTGCTGAATTCGCATCATGCATTTGATACATTGTTGTATCGTTTGTCGATGTCGAAAAGTATCGTGTTATTTGTTAAAATATTCTATGGTACAGATGGCTTGAATGTTTAATCTTTGTGTTTTTTGCTTATTCGCAGTTCCAAGAATGGGTACCGTGTCACCTCTCGGGACCTCCATCGAGACGTAGCACCGTCAGTCTCTATTCAACTGTTTCACCGCATTCGTCACAACTGTTGTGGATTTTTTTTTTTTTTTTTTTTTCATTACAATTACTTCCACCGCCACACCAGTGGTCTCTGTCTTGATGATCCACTGGCGCCGGGCTTCATATAAAAAATAATTGAGGATAACAATAGACGGGTCTTAGTCGTCACCGTTGTTGTTGTTAATGTCAGTCGCGTTGCAAAACACTTCTAAATATAAATTTTGGCATGTTATTTTTTTTTTGTACCGCAAATCCCAAAGATCGCGTGCGGGTCGATAATCGTTAAAAATAAAGCCAGGCAGGTGTGCGCGCGTGTCGATTGAGCGCCCGTTCTCACCCCTTTGCTCGTTACTTCCCCAGCCGAGTTGGAGGATGCCAGACCCCAGACGGTCGGTGAAGAGGAGCTTCAGCTGCAGCTCGCCCTAGCCATGTCGAGGGAGGAGGCCGAGCAGGAGGAGCAACGGAGGCGCAGCGACGACGTTAGACTGCAGCTGGCGCTCAGCCAGAGCCAGCAAGATTTCAAGTTGGTGAAAAACAAGCAAAATACAACAACATCTTTAGTCACGCTGTGCGTCGCAAAAATGTCTAAAGGGTCGATTTTTCGGATTTCAGGTCGCCCCAGGAGAAACCGAGTCATATGCTCGATTTGCTCGACGTGAATTTGGGCGAGCCCAGCGCCTCGGCATCCGCGTCGGCGCAAGCTGACCCCTGGGGACTGCCGATAGTATCACCGACTCCTCCGAGACCACAGGTATCCAAAGAGCAATTTTATTTTACTTTTTTTTTTTTTTTTACACAATGTATACACACAAAAATGCCCGCCTGCAACGTTTGTCAAGACACTTATCTTACGATAGCGCATGATATTTAATTTTGCACTTTTGCACGGCAGTCACTGGACTTTTCCTCACCCTTTCTCATTGCAAAGGTATGTGCCCCCATGAGCCACGAGTTTTTACTTTTCATCCTCACCGTAGTCTCAAGCTATTATCAGTTTCATTTTTTTGCAGCAAATGTTGCGTAATCATAACTACAAGATTATCCGTAGACGTTGCGCACTTGTGTGTTGTTTTGATACCTACAAATGAATTTTATTGCGTCAAGTTGATGAAACATTCGTGCATCTTTTTCGATTATTTGGGTTAAAAAAAATTTTAGTGATGCCATTTAATATTTTCGCAGCAGCAACATGATCCGTGGGCCATTCCAACGGCAACTAGTGCTGCTACTCCTGCTACTGCGCCAATAACAATCGATCCTTGGGCTCCAGTTTTGCCACATAGGCCGAGTGAGTACTGATTTGTTCTAAAAAAATTCAGTCGAACAAAGAAGCTTGAAAAACTCAACTTGGATTTTTTTATTTGTTGCATGAATTTTGCTTACTATTGGTTTACAGGATCTCCAGGTAATGTTTGACATTGGATGTACTGACAATTTCTTCAATAACCCAACATTAACCACAAATTTTACTTTTTCACCAAGTAACCTTCGATAATGAACGATCAAACAATTTTCAGCTGCCACAGTTGATCCTTGGAAACCTCCAGCACCATCACCGGCAACAGTTCCTCCAGCATCGAACCGTGTCACTGTTGATCCTTGGGCACCTGTGACAACAAATAATGCCGATAACAAGGTGCTTGATCTCCAGCATTTTCTACTCTTTTTATAGACAATATAAAAAAAAAGTATCCAGACAGCACATAACACACATCTCGTTTTTAGTCTTCTCCGCTCGGATTCAGTGTATCTGCGACGGCGACTCCCAGTTTTAATACCACCAGTAACGGCCTGAGTTCTGCTTTTACCACATCGCCTTTGAGTCAAGTAAACGGCCAAAGTCCACTCAACGACCTTGATGAATTCGACATCATTAGTAATAGAAACAAAATGGGATCTAGTCCACAGCCTATGAATAATGGTAAAATCACCGACTAAAGCATACATTATTCTCAATAGGCATAGAATTACACTTTTATTCAATATTATTGTTTATTTGTCATCAGGAAATACAACGTCGCCAGACCCGTTTGATCTGCGAGGCCTTGGTGAATCAATGCCACCCAGCACCGGCGCCATCAAAAAGACTCCGCAATCATTTTTGGGTGAAAACTCGGCGCTTGTGAATTTGGACAATCTCGTTAGCGCGTCGACAATTAAAGGTCCAGCTCCAGCACCTGCCGGTAATTATCGACTTTGTTTGTTTTTACTTTTATTTTGACTTGAGCATTAACTTTTACGATTTGGGTGGATATGTTTTTTTAATTTTATTAACAAATACTTTAATAACCGTAATTAACATTTTAAAAACAATAACACGATTGGCTCTAATGGAGTGACCGAATTATAAAATTTTCGTAACATATTTATTCTATGTCTGCGAAGCAGCATTTCATTGGAAGTAAAACTTTGTGAGTATCAACCACGAGAATATTGGTGAAAAACCGATTTGCAAATGTTGCATGATGGCATGAAAAATAAGTGATTTCATGATTAGAGAAACTTTGAAAAAATTTGTAGCTTGTGACGAATCTCTCTTACATAAAAATTTCTAACTTTTCACTCTTTCAGTGATACCTACTCGCTATTTCCTATCTCTTTGTAATGCAACAGTAGTGATGTTAGGTATTGGATTATTGCATAGTTTGAAAATACGTTATCTTTTTTCATCTGGGAAATCATAATTACGTAATTTATTTGGTTTCGTATTCAAGAGACCATTGATATTTTCATAAAATATTATTTCGTTTCAACCATTTTCAAGTATTTTATTTATCCTCATAAGGCTTGTATCATTATTACTTTTTCAACAATCAGGTTATATTGTTGTTATTACTTGATAATTAAATATATTTGTAGTATTTTTTAGTAATTAATTTCTTTTAGAACTTTTTTTTATACTGAGTATAAAATTTCCCACCTGAGATCTCAGGTGAGATTAATCAGGTGGGTTAGATTATTTTCAAAACTTGCAATGTTTAATCATATTTTTACTACTTAAATATTGTGAAAAAATGTAAAACGTTCACGAGATATGTTCCAATACACACGTTTTTGTGCAAATGTGAAAGGAAAAAATTGTTTATACAGTCAATAATTCTGCTTACGATCCATACCATTTTATCCATTTATTTCTTTAGGAATGATTCGTTCAAAATTTAATTACAAATAAATGAATAAATATTCAAAATCCACCAAAAATCTGCAGAATCATTGAAATTTCCTGACACAAGTAGTAATGTCAAATACACGTGTGTCGCCATTAGCAATATTCTTGTGACAGCTTGAAGCCGTAGTCCAGTACTAATAGCTCAAATTCGACAAAAATCCTTACAGCACCTGCATTCTCGGCGAATCCCTTCGCCCCGGTGACGCCACCGCCGCGTCCATCGATCAACCAGATTCGACAGGACCCGTGGATCAACACGTCTACCGCGACCTCGACGCCTACGCCAACCGCCGCGGCTAACCCCTTCCTCTCGTAGCTCTGAACAGCAACATCATCAGCAGCAGCCACTGCAGCCGAGAACCAGCGTCGCATCTCTCGCGCCAGTACACACATATTATATAATATACACAAAATGATAAATAACTAAGCCCGCGCCGTGGTGACGTGCATGCATCTGTTGCATTCCACTCAGAGAAATGATCAACTTTTTATCCATACCAATGGACGATTTGATTTTTACACAAAGAATTTTTACACCTTTTTTTTTCGGATTCGAAATTTTTATATATTTTTAGAGCTCATATTTATGATGAAATTCATGCGTAATATAATCAGTAAGTGATGCGTTATTTATTTACTTTTTTTGTTGTTATTATTATTATTACTTTTTTTTTCTTTTTACATCAAAAGGAAATACTTTCCCGTTAATCATCGTTGAATTTTTGCTGTGTAAGCAGTGTACATCGAGTATCGTGCTATTCCTATTGATTCAAATACAAATAGTTTTAAAAGACAATCGATTTTTACATTATTTTATTTTATTATTTTGTAAATAACTTACTCTCTGAGTGTGATAGCCGGGTGTGAAGGTATTTTTGCCCCGAAACAAGACCCTGTGTGCATGTGAAAGGTATACGAGTCATAAATCTTGGCCTTGAATCGTATGCGTCAAACGTATAGGTTTACCAAGATTTCGAAATTTGCTTTTAATACGCTAATGGTTCGAATAGTTCTAAATCCCATGAGGCGCGAGAGCATCGGAGTACGAGAGGCATTGAGTGAAGTTTTGAAGAAAAATTGAAAACCAATGCGCGTTGTGAATCGAACGCTTCAAGATCCATGNAAAAAAAAAATAGATTTTATACTTACTCCTTTTTCATATATGTATAGCATATTTTTCGAGTAAATGAGAGCAAGAAAGAGAAAGTGCGGTAGCAAAGTTCGGTATTGAGAAAAAGAATAATCGAATAATGAAATTGAAGTTTGTCGAGTCAAGTTATCGTGACGCAAGAAGATGCATTTCATCGTTGAGGAGAAAGTCTGGTGCGAAGGTTTCATTATGACGTTGGACAGGGTTTTCTGTTTATTTCTAAAGAAACATAAGTAACTCGTTCGACAAATGAGTTTTTAGATTCATCTGCTGATGGGTCCTTAAAAATAAAAGTACGTTTTTGCTCGGATTAAGATTTTTGTATTAGATTTTAGCGTTTGTATACCAAGTATTTTCAGTTGAATGATGCCGAACAAAAATCTATGAAAAATCTTTTGTCCCAAAAGCAAAAAACTCTCAAGATATACACACATATATATATATAACACATATAGAACAAGAGAGTACATAGTTTGAAGTGCTGGTGATGGATAATTATTTGTATTGTAAGCGAAACGGTCGTGGTGTTCAATAAGTAGGAAACATTTCTTTTAATTTTAAATATCTTATCCTCAAAGAACTGCAATAGACGTGAATATATAACCACACAAACATCGAATGCCGAAATTTTGGCCTGCGGTCAATCATTTTGATGTCATTGATCATGAAAAAAATGTACATAATAATAATTGTAAGGCCTCTTTATTTACAAACGTCGCTTTATATATTCTTTTATTATTATTGCTTGTCTTAGTGTGCTACTATTATAAAGACGCTTTTGAAAGTTATGATATATGTAAGCACATTCATGTTTTTGTGAAGTAATCTGTGCTTGCGATTGTATTAAAGAGCGTACCAAAAAGTCAATTAAATAATTCTATCTTTATTGATTTACTCGGTTATTTATAATTTATGTATACATGATGGATAAAAAAAATTTTATTTTTTAATAAAGAAAATATATGTTAATTGGAAGTTCTTCAGTCAAGCGGACACGAGTTTTTTCATAGACCAGCAATATTCAAGTCAATCAAGTTCAAATTCTAATATTTATGGAAAAATAGAATTTATCAATATTATTTAGTACATAAATGGTTAATCTCCATTTCCAGTTTAACTCACATTAATGATCCTTGCAAAAATTATATGTAAAGTTAAACACTACAAGCATTATGATTTTAGCCAGTGTATTTGCACATGATTAACAAAATTTGAAAATAAGATTGTGACCTTATTTATACATACATGCATTAGGTTTATTACAAAAAATGACGAAAATGAGATTTATCGACTTATTTATTTACTTTTTGATTTAGTTCACCAATAAAGTAATTTATAACATTTGTTTCATCTTAATGTCAACAGACTTTGGATTCCCTACCATTTGTAAAGACTTGTAGACATATTATTTTCAAAGAGACAAATTTTACAAGTAAAGGAGACTAAATTATTTTTAGCCAAATCTGATGACAAGATGCATAAAATGAAAATTTGAAATTAAGTATTTTTAGTAATTTATTATCTGCAGTGTAATGTGTTAGACAACTTGTTTCGAAGAAATAAAAAAGTATCCAGGGTGCATATTTCATTTTTGTACACTAGATTATAGAATGTGAGAAGTTGAGTTATTCCATCAATATAGCCATGATAAATCAGCAAAAAAACGATAAAGTATTGTTGAAAAAACTTTTGGGATTGGGGAATAAATGATAAGGAACACTAAGAATGATGTATTTTAGAATCACAAACATTTAATACCCATTCCTAATAATGTTATTGCCACTAATGTTATTATTACAAAACCACTATTATCACTTTGTAATATCACATGTTAGTGAGATATGTTGTAAAAACACTGAGTTTACTTCTTTATAGGTATTTTTTTGTTTTCTCTTTACAATTTAATTTAACATATTTTTAATTCCTATGCAGATGGGTTTGATTTTATTATATATTCGATTGCTTATTATAAATGCAAATAAAATCAAAAATTGATATATTTAGTTAATCAGGTGTACAAATTCTTTCAAAACGTCCATTTTCCTGTAAAATTTTACCCTTACTACGTAACGATATTTTCAGGTTTAAAAATCATTTTTTCTCTGAAATATTTAAATGTAGCGTGACATTCGCTGGTTGAGTATAAATCTTCATGAAGAAACATTTTCTAGTGGTCTTGCATGTATAATAATTTTATAAAGACTCATATTCTTAGCAATGGATTTGTAAAGTATGAAGGTGGAAAATTTTTTTTTTCATTTTCTCTAACGGGCTTATTTATTGAAGGAATGCAAAGTTTTATGAATACACATTATTGATTATAGAAAAGTAAAAAAAAAAAAATGATATTAACATCATGGGTATTTATAGGCAAAAATTAATGATCTGCTGTAATTTGTTGGACGGTAAATTTAAAATAATTTAAAATAAATACTGCCATTCTTAGGCTTATCACACTTCATGAAATCAATGAATAAAAAAATTTGTCATTCGCAATTAATGTCAACTAAATAAATTGTCGAATATTGAAAGTATCAATTTTAAAAATTTTATCATGCAATTCGTAAATTTTTCTTTATTTAGACTTTCGTGTACAAAATAATGACTTACATTTTTCACACAAAAAAGTGTGATTGCCAGTATAGGTCCTTTAAATACTAAATATGGAATTATTACTTTCCACTATTTTTGGTCATTTTGCATTATATTTTTACAAAAACTACTGGTAAAAAATTTTTTTTAAAAACTACAACTTTTATATCAAACACACAAAATATTGTGGAATGTCATTAGCTCATTTGTATAGTACTTGTCTGTTGAAAAAACTTATTTAACACAATCAATGATGACACACTAATGACTTTATAAAATAAAATGAAAGTAGTTTGAAATTGATTTTTTTTTGTTCCATACCGTTTTCTTTTCAGAACCAAATATGTGAAATATGTTATAGCCAAAAACTATTTTTTTTAAACATCAATCATAAATTTTTTAGTTATTAAATCATGCATAAAAATATTTTTTTCTTTCAAAAATATAGTGGTAATAAAAGTCGTTCTTTGTAAAATCGTTTAAAAGGTCTAAAACAACCACTGCAGTCTTAATTTCATAGAAACAGGTGGATCGAGTTTATTTAAAATTTTGCAACTCAGTGCTTGCAAAGTTTGATTCAGTAAAGTATCAAATTTATGTATGAAAACAATGCCAATTGTAGTCCGGATGAATGACAACTTGCTCAAATAGTCTACGTACATGTTTGTAGGCATGTATGTACACACAAATAGTGGATTACACAAACAATATCTATTTTTTCTAACCCACAAACCTATTTTTGTAGTCTCCATATATTAACTTCACAAAGAGATACACTTTTTGCTCTGCTGGTATACATACAAGGCACTTTTGTGTAACAGTCATGCCTATGAACTACTAAATTGTATAAAAAAAAAAAAAAGACAAAGTAAAATGAAAAATGGTTGTATACTATACATGAAATAGATTTAATCCAACTTTTCAAGCACGAAAACTTGCATTAAATTCACTCTTTACATACATTATTAGTAATCAGCCTTATGAGATTTCAATTTAAAAAAATGAAGTATCAAAAGTTCACAACGAGGCATCTGTTGAAGAATTAACAGGTGCACTTGGAAGAAAATATGATCTAACTTGGGCATTCAACTTTGCCACTTCGGGGTCTTCTTTCTCTAAAGACCTGATCAACTGTGCAAATTGCACTGTACCTAAAATATAAAATCACAATTTCAAAATCCTGGAAAAATTCATTAAACGCAACTGTCTTTGTAAAAGGATGTTTCGTATTGTAAAAATTACCCTCTCTTCCCTCCGGAAAGCCGTATTTTTTAATTACTTCCATTTGTATCTGCATGACAGTAGGAAAGACAAACTGCATTGTTTTAAGCATTTCATTGCCGGAATTATCTTTACTCGCAGCGTTCAACTTTTGTACATTTTCTGGTGCTTCCAGAGCCGTAAGAACATCTGACAGTGCAGCTGCATTAAAAAGAAAAATCCACAAGGAATTCAATATAAATTCAGGATATTTGGATCGAGACATAGGAATATCACAATTCACCTTTCGCTGCTTCTGCTGTGAAATTTGACATTTCAGATGCTTGTCAAGTGTACTTGGAAATATTTTTTCTTTCACTGCATTTTTGTCTTGTTACTGTTACAAAAATAATTGTTATGTGTCACATAAAAACACATGCAAGAGTCAAAAAAACGTAACTACAAAATAAGTACACACAATGCAAGAAGGTTTTGACAGTCGAAGCGTATAGTCCAAGTCGACGCTAGCGCCCTCAACTATCAAACTATCCACGATGGGGCGATGTATTTGATGAATATTATTTTCTCAAGAAAGTGCTGAAGAAATATGGTGAATCCCCAACATTCAACTGTTTTATTATTATTCTCCTTCTTCATGGGAACTGCTAATCCATGTACTTAATTCACGCTAATCAGTTTCCACATATACTCTTATTGAGCACAAGAATTAATCAAAAATTTGATCAAGTTTATTTGTGGTTTTCTTACTCCGCAACCGTAAATTGAAATTAAGATTGGAGTTGGAGACTGCATTGTTTGACTTAACATCAGCAGTAATAATGAAACCACAATGTGTACAAGAATATTTAACCTTTCGTATGCATACAATATACAAGTTCCTTCTGAGAAGCACAAAGTGAACGTTAACGTTGTGAAATCGTTTGCAGGACATTGAAACTGATGAAGAAAACATTTCAAAATACTCTACTCAAATGACTTGTGGATAAGCAATCAAAGCGTTGTCAGGAATTAGTTTTTTATTATTAAATTCAATAAATTGAAAGACATCTCGAGATCAGAAAAAATACTCTCAGACTTAATAAGCAATCATTGTTGATGCTGGATGATACCATATGAGCTGTAGCATGTTAAGATGAACATCGTATGTATAGTTGCATTGAAATAATTGTGCTAAATGAAACACTGGATCTTGTACAAGAAATGTAATGGAGGTGACATATATAATGAAGAATTTTTATTTGGATAAAAACTTAATCATGTCTATTGACCGGGAATCTTTAGAATATGAGGTAAGTCGTTTTAATGCATTTTACATATATTCGTTAGTTGATATTATAAAATATGAAAGGTCTCGGATTGTAAAGAAAACTTTATTTCGTGTAAACTTATGATAACTTAAAATTATATAACAATACGTGTCTAACTAGGGTTTGTCAACGGGATTATCTTCCTTTTCCATCATTATTTTATCAAGTCTAAGCCTAATTGGTTTGATTTTTGTTTCATCTTCAACTTCTGATTCTGTTGCGACTTGTGATTTAGAATTAGTACTTGTACTTTGTTCACTTGTTTTGCTCGTCCTCGCGTATTTTGTTGCAGTAACTTGATATTCTCCTGGATACTTTGATAGGTCTCCTGTTTCTTTCTGAGGTTTTTCAGTTTTAAACTTATTTAAAAATTCTGTAACTGCTTTATCATATAATTGATCTGCGGGTACATTTTCCTGTGATGAAAAAAAAAAAAAAATACTTCATGCCTTGATCACAAATTTAACTCCTACAATAAACGAATTAGCACTTACTTTTTCTAACTGTCTATAAATTGTAAGAAAGTGCTCAGTCTTAGATACCGATGTTTCATCCATTAAATTAACCATAGAATACTGTTTGTATTCCTTGTGAAACTTACTAAAAGTGAAAGTACTTATACATCTGAATGTTTATATAATAGCTGTTTTAAAAAGATATAAAAATTGGTCTTACGCTCTGATTACATCTTCGGAATAGAAAATTTGCCTTAATAAAACATTTGGAGTTTTTCTGTCATAAGATGGCTCATACTTTGGAGGAAAAGCTTTGTAGATATCTAACCACACCGGCTTAGTTTCTTCTTTCATTACTCCGGTTTTTATAAGAGCACACACTCTGAATTTTATAAAAATAAATACTTGTCACAATATAATGGCATCAATATTGTTCATCAAATCTTCATTACTTTTTTTAACTGTTCTCTGTTAAGTTTAATAATATAACAGAGAAAGGACTAAATTAGTGAGATTTTTACCTGGAATAAATTGTCCCAACTTTTTCCAATCGACTTTGAGCCATTTTGTGGATACTTATACACTATTCAATAATTATAATTATTAACGATTGAAATTTTTGATTTTAAAAGCAGAAAAGAGATGTTCCCGGGGTTAATGCTTTTGATTATTGTGTAAAAAATTGAATATTGTCAAAAAATAAAGTTGTAAAGGTACATTTGAGATGTTGAAAATCAAACTAGAAACCTCAAACCCAATGTTATTGTCCTAGGTTAAAAGGGTCGATATACATCGATGTTTAGCAACATCGATATGTCGAATTGAAACTATCGATAGTTTTCATAGATGTGTTTTGACTTGACCCAGGGTTGTTCAAACAACCCGACTTTTGATACACATGTCCGTATCAAGTCGAATAAGTGGATTAAGTTGATTATCGCATCGGCAGGTTCTGTTCATTAGCGAAGCCTTATTTTGTGTTAATTATTAATCTTACGTAAGAAATATGAGTAGCAGAGAAAAACTACCTAAATTTGTTTATAGCAGGTCGTGCAGTGAATAAAAGCTAATGGTTAAAATAAAAATAAATATAAGAATTGTTTATTTTACACAAAAACAAGATAAAGTGCAATGTGTGTACGTACGTAGAGCACGAAGGCTTGACAACGTCTGAGGGTCTGAGTCGGTATTCGGCAAGCTGAGTACAGTGATGAGTAAAATATAAATAGGGTTGGCGGCCGCTGCAACTGATGTCTCGGTCATACAATCGGTAATAGTGAGCTTCGAGGGAGTGAGAAGCTGAGGAAACAATGTCCGCCATTTGAGGCTCATGGGGAAAGGCGTGAGCTTGAAAAGGCATCATTTAGCATATGTATACGTTACGATATACATATATGTTTTTTTTTTTAATTATAGTGCTCTACGTCCGGCTCCTTTAATAAGGGCACTACTATGGGCACTTAGCACTTGGGAGAAGGAAGGGAAGAGGGATGGGAGGCCTCCCATTACTGGAAGGGGGTAGAGGGAAATAAGGCAATTTTTCTGCGAGAAGGTCGCCTATCCCCTCCTCCAGGAGCATTGCGTGGTGAAAAAGCACATGTGAAAAATCACAGAGGTACTTGCCCGAATAGTCGCACTGGCCGGAAATCGAACCGCGGTCTCCCGTGTGCCAATCCACGACCTATAGCCGACTGAGCCACCGCGCGCTCACGATATACATATATATATGTATGGATATATGCATATATACAAGTATATGACTAAAGTCCCCAGAAGCCTCAAATGGCGGTCGACCAATCACAAACGGTCCCAAGATTATCTGCTCACTCTCTCGAAGCTCACTAAAATCGATAAAAGCGCTCACAGTCTTTAACACGTAAAGTGCATGTACAAAAGATAATTAAGGTAGCTCATCACATGTGTACTATCTGATTGCGTGATATCAGACCATCAGACCTACAAACATCCGGTCATGACGCTGCCATAGCACAAGTACTTAACCTGTGTCTTTTCATACATAATCATCTTTTCGATAACTAATACCAAAATATTACCTGGTACACCCAAATTTTTTTGATATCATTGAGAAGCTTATGATTTCTAATTTCAATTCCTAATTTTATACAAAGAGTTAAGGTATATTTTGGAAAATATCGTAGCATTTTTAATCAATATTGTATGGCCTTCCGTAAAAGCCCAAGTTGAACATAAATTTACACCTGGCACACCCAAATTTTTTCGATATCATTGAGAAGCTTATGATTTCTACTTTCAATTTCTAATTTTATACAAAGAGTTAAGGTATATTTTGGAAAATATCGTAGCATTTTTAATCAATATTGTATGGCCTTCCGTAAAAGCCCAAGTTGAACATAAATTTACAAAAGATTTGTTTAAAAAAAATTATATATATAATTCCTTTAAGTTTTGTTGATACTTAAGTTATTTTCATTGCCTTGTTCGAGGATATTTAACATGTAGTACGTAGCACCCTTTCTCACCGCCAGATGACATCACAGTTCACAGATTTTGCAGACAAAAAGAAAAACTTTCAAAAGGCACGCGATACGACTCGCCGCCGACGCCTCCTTCCCTATTCGTCATGATACGCAACTATTAGCACCGAAGAGTTCTTACAAAAGTAAGTGAATGTAACCTCTACCATTTTACGTGTTCAAAAGAAAACCGCGAAAATTTAGCGCCATTCTACAATGTAAAAANGTTGCCCACGTACTTATTTTCAAAGGCGTAGGCATCACAATAACCAATCGATAACATCAGTAGTATTTTCATTGTCTCTAGAAGAAATAGTATTGTTGTGGTGTCCGCGAGAATGACGAGATAGCGTGGTATTCAAATAATAATTTATTATATTAAGATTATTAAGGAGTGTGTATGTATCAATTTTATAATCCTAACCAAAATATTTATTATTATGTTGAAAATCATGATTTTCTCTTTAATTAGTATGGATACAAATAAAAATCAGAGGATCATAGAATTTCCCAGTATTTGTAGTATCGAAATACATTTTTTTTTCGATTTTTTAACCATTACTAAGGTATGTTATTTTTAGGTCACAAAAATTTTCCCATAATAGCCCGTGCTAATTATGAGCAAGGTTATTATTTGGCAAAGATTTAAAAATCATAGTGATATGTGTTTGAACACTTGAACTGATAATGCTGCAAATCACATCGATGCGCGATGATTCGTTAAAAGAACAAGCTAAATCCTTTTCCAGACAATGTTAAAAAAAGAAGATATTAAAAGATTCATATTACTTGTATAAGAATATTATTCAGTAATTTATGAATAACTAATGATTTAGCAATAATTTTTACAGCAATTCCATTGCTCCAAAAAGTTTGTCCCTTCTTAATTTATACTCATATAGAAAATCAAATAGCAGTCATTATAAAAAATTAAAGATAAGTATAAAAACTTCTTTAAATTACTTTCTTACTAAAATCTAAATTAGCTCTTTCTATAACCTAAATCTGAATTAGCTGTTTTTTTTTTAGCCCAGTAAATAAGCTGGATGATGTACAAAAGTTGACAACAAGCACCAATTTGAAAATTTTTTGTTTGTACGTGGTCTATAAACCCTCAACAACATTCATCGCCACCAACATCTGTTTAGGAAAAAAATTAGGAGTTTTCGCACCCCCAAATCATCCCCATAGTAAAAGTGATGAAAAATTTTAGAAATTCAAAACTTTACCTTGAAAACCGTCTCTCAAGAATTTTTAAGATCGCTGATTCCGAATCCATGGTCAAAAATCGTGTGAGGTTAGTTGCACCCTATTAAAACCACCCCTATAAGTGACAGAAATGGAGAAATTAAAATTTTAAATTTTACCTTGGAAATCATCTCTCGGGGGTTACTGGGGTTTGCTTATTATGAATCTGCGGCCAAGCATCGTGTGAGGGTGGTTTCACCCCATCAAAATCATTCCCTAGGAGTTTTATGAGGAAATTTTAAAAATTAAAAATTTTACTTTAGAAATCCTCTCTCAGGGGTTTTGGGGTCACTGGGCAATAATCTTAAGGTAGATGTTTCCCAATATATGGGTCAAACGTATATATAGATATACAATACTAAGATTATGTTCAAATATCCCGTATTCAAAATATCAGAGAGAAATGTGAATGCCTTTGCGTATACTTATACGTACATAACAATAATGGGGCTATGTAGTGTTTGCACTATTGCTCAAATGTTAAAAGAGTGTTTTTTTGACGAGGATATTTTAATAACGACATGGTAAATCTGTCTCAAATTTTTTACACACATTTTTCGACACTTATAATAGTTTTGCTGAAAATTTCGTACCTTTTCAGATATTTTTGATTTAGGAAACATCTTAAGGTCAGCTACAAACATTTCAACGTCCAGTGCAATCGAGAAATAGTATTCTACCGTAAAGCTGTCCATAGCTTATTGTTACCTCTTCATCTGTTTGCCATCCTCTGCAGTCAGTAACGTTATTCTTGCTTATATAAAAGGAGCTCAATGCATACCTGAAACTATTTTTATACTTTCCCACGAAATTGTAGTATGCCTTTTTCATCGATGGCGTGAAAATGACAGATTCAATTCCGCCAAAAAGTATTATAAATGCAATAACATGTGGATATCGTACAGGCTGTGGTGCAGCTTGTGGTTGCAGAAAAAATGTTGTATGCTGCTCACAAACGTGCACTAATCGTGAGCCACCTGCAAGTAATGACAGAAGGTAAAATTTTCCTATTTTTGTCACTCTTAGGGTAGACTTAGACTACGTCATCAGTGATCCCAAAAATCCTCGAGAGACTGTTTCTCAGATGAAATTTTTTATTTTGATAATTTTTTTATCACTTTTACTATTAGGGGTGATATAGGGGTCGGAAAACTACCCTAATTTTTTCATTTTCCATACCAAGGCAGATATTGGTGGTGATAAATGTTCCTGAGGGTCTACACAACACGTTCAAACAAAAATTTTTCAATTTGATGCTTGTTGCCATCTTTTCCACGTTTTACAGTATTTTCCGGCTTATTTATTAAATTATTTAACCAAGCGTCCATATGTTTTATTTTACACGCTTGTGATGTATATTTGAGATTATTTATGTCTATAAGTGAAGTTTTTTCTTTACGAGAATCAATTCGTCCATCTCTGATAGTATTCCCCTTCACTTTATAAATTTGTTACCCGACTTTCCTATTAAATAGTGTGCATGTTACGGAAAAGAGACGTAGCTTGCAGATTGTTTAACCTTTTTTGTATTACTACTAGGAGAAGATGGTGTAAAATGATTATGTGGAATAAAACTATTCCCCTCGATTTTAGCGGCTCTACCAGAATTACGGAGTTTAAACTGCATGCAATATGCAAATATATAACTCGGTTTAAGTTCTGATATAACAACAGCGCACCATTCCCTCTCGTTCTTGCAGATATAGTTAAGAAAACGTGAAAATGATCAATTTGATCTAATGTTAGCACTTTTTTGAGTATTGTAATTTTATTTTTTGGATCTTTTTTGCACGATTGTCTTATTATTACAACTTGGTAGTCGAGATTAAAAGTATGAATTCAACTAAGTTGGTTGGATGCATATATTTTAATAGTTATTTACGTAACAAGTGCGGAAAAGATGATTTTCCACATGAGTCGTGATTGATTCGCACAAGTGTCCGGATTTGACGGAAACGAGTGCCAGCTGAGCACACGAGTGCGTAGCACGAGTGTGATCGTAAGGCACGAGTGACCGTCACCCCACGAGTGCGAGTCTATAACACGAGTGTGGGAAATCGTCCCGCACGAGTTGCGTACAAGATTTTTCGCAATAAGTGAAAAATAGTAAGCATGTTGATGATTCGCAAGGAAGGTTGTGCGGGGTCCAGAGGTTTTGTTTCGTTCAAAAAACTTCCGTAAAAGCCCAAGTTGAACATAAATTTACAAAAGATTTGTTTAAAAAAAATTATATATATAATTCCTTTAAGTTTTGTTGATACTTAAGTTATTTTCATTGCCTTGTTCGAGGATATTTAACATGTAGTACGTAGCACCCTTTCTCACCGCCAGATGACATCACAGTTCACAGATTTTGCAGACAAAAAGAAAAACTTTCAAAAGGCACGCGATACGACTCGCCGCCGACGCCTCCTTCCCTATTCGTCATGATACGCAACTATTAGCACCGAAGAGTTCTTACAAAAGTAAGTGAATGTAACCTCTACCATTTTACGTGTTCAAAAGAAAACCGCGAAAATTTAGCTCCATTCTACAGTAATGTAAAAAAGCATCATACGACAATAACTGGAACTAAAACCTCTCCCTCGCGTCTCATGATGAATTACCAACCTCGATCCTTCATTCCTTTTGTGGCGCCGGTTTACGTCTCAGTTCAGATGGACACCCAAAAAATCCTAGAGGATAGGCGGCCACGCATCCAGAAAAAACTGGAAGCTATTGAGTAAAGAGTTATGGAACTTGACGAAAATTCCCAGGACTTGCAGGAAGATCAACTAAATTATGAGGGTAAGACCCCTTTTTAGTCCTTCTTTTCCGATTTCTGTTGCAGATTATACGAGTGCTACAATCTTGCGTGGTTTCCGGTTAATCTAATTGTTTTGTGCGCATGCAGTCGTGCTGCTTACTTATTGGCTGAGTTCCAGGAGTTGAGCATTTTGACTTTTCCCCGCTCAGCGGCTTGTGGTTTAAGGCTTACAGCCTGATTTCTCTTCAACTTTCATGTTGAGAATTGCTCTCGGCTAATCAAGGGCTTATATGCCTGTTACATATGTGTTGGCAGTTGTTACGGATCAGGCCAAACAGGTAGAAGAGGAAAATCCTGTACCGATCCCAGAGTTGGATGTGGAGACTGAAGAGGAGGGGTCTGCTGAAGAGAAGGAAGATGTCTCGGTATTCCTAGGAGATGCAAAAGCCAAGCAAGTTAGTAGCCTACTTGATCTAAGCCCCGCGGTGGCGCTTAAGGTGCTAGAATGGTCCTCTTTTGGCTTGGATAAGAAGGAGAAGGAAGAAATCTTACTGGGCGTGTCTCTTAAAGGCAAAGCAAGCTTAGAGCTGCCTCTGCTAAATGAGGAGGTAGTGGCAAGCCTTAAACCAAAGTCCCTTTCGAAAGATAACCATTTTCGACACAAGCAATCCCTCGCAGCCGCTTCGATTTCGACAAACGTCGCGACGTTTGCTCAAAGTATATAAGAATTGAGCCCAACACCTAATAGAACTCGGCTTTTATTCTATATTTCTCACTCGATCAAGCTCTCTTCGGATTTATATTATCAACTCACCGAGTCGAGGAAGCTATGCATAGTCGGTAGATTCGACGAGAAGAAAATGTGAAGGCCACCAAGACCACCTCCTGGTTGTTTGGGGATAACGTGAAGATGCTTGTCGAGAATACGAGGTCTTTGGAGAAGATTACTGAGGAACTTTTACCAAAACCTAAATAGCCAATAAAACAAGCTAATCAAGATCATTTAAACTGGAAAAGCTTCCCTGCTGGCAGAGAGGTCAGGAGGGGGGGGGGGCTACAGAAGCCAACAATTTAGCCCAACCACCTCTCGCCCATACAACAGGCCGTACAGTCACAGGACGAGACATGATGTCGGCTAGAGATCGAGCCTATCGTGATGCCCGGCATTCAGGACTGCTGACAGAAATAGAGCAATATCGTCGCCTCCGCAACGGAGTCTCAAACAGCCTTTCCACCGCTTTAAAATCCATATGTCGCTTAACTCATTGGCTCATCCGTAAATCCCAAAGACAAATGGTCCGCTCCTTGCTAACTACCCTTCACCGATCCCACACCACCATCGTCTACACAGTTCTTCCCCTCAAATACCCTCATAAATGCTTATTCTTCTGTTACAACCTCAGCATCACCACTAACCTCAAACGATATCAACCAAGTATTTAATAGTATATCTCCGCTCAACTCCTCTGCTCCTCTTTTTAGCTTTAAGACAACATCTTCAGACGAAATCCATTAAGCAATCCTCTCATCCACGTCAAAGGCAATGGGTCACGATGGTATGTCCAACAAAATGTTACGTATCGCTCTCCTTGTTATCTTACCATTTCTCACTTTTCTATTCAATAGTTTCATACAGCACTCACATTTTCCTTCATTGTGGAAGAGGGTCCTCGTCCTCCCTCTGACCAAAGTGCTCTGATCAAATTACCACCCCCTCTGACACTCGCCCTACAGCCTCTCTTTGTGATATCTCCAAAGCCTTTGAAAGAATTCTTTTTCGACAACTCTGAGATCACATCTCAGACAATAATTTACTAGGCCCGCGTCAATCGGGCTTCAGGAGGGGACGCAGCACTCAAACCGCCCTTTTTGGCGTGACTGAGGACATACGGGAGTCGATAAATCGTCGTGAGGTCACCATTCTGGTCCTACTTGACTTTTCAAAAGCCTTCGATACAGTCCCCCACCTGAGGCTACTAAAGAAACTCCGACACTTCAACCTCTCCAACAGTGTTATAACTCTCCTCCACAGCTACCTTCTTAATCGCTATCAGGCTGTAGGGGTGGGGGGGATGCCATCTCTGACTGGCACTCTGCTCCCGCAGGCGTCCCTCAGGGCAGCGTCCTCGACCCTCTCCTTTTACGATGTTCGTCTTTTATACTCTACTGAACGCAAGTCTTGTGCAAGTCGTGCTCAAGAAATAAACGCACTCGTCTGACGCAAGTCTGCTAGAAATCTGTTGTGAGGGTGCATTCGACTTCTGCACTCTAATTAACGAAAGTCTTGAGCAATTCTTTCGCAAGAAGTCATCGTACTTGTCTGCCGAAAGTCTACCGCACATCTGCGTAAGCAGACACTACGTAAGTCTTTCGAAAGTTCTCCAACGGCATAAACTTTGTGTGAGAATTACGAGAAACTTGCATTTATGATGCTTCCAGGGATCCGAGGAGTGTAAGAGGAATTGTGATCGTCTGGTTACACTTTTTCTTTCCCTCTAGATTTTATTATCAATTGGAGTAAGAGCGCCCTGATTCCTATGTAGAAGATCAAATTTTTTGGTCTGCTTTTTAACTCTCGGATTATGCAAGTGTCTCTCCCTTCGGCCAAGAGGTTGAAGATTCGAAATGCAGCGAGCGGCTAATTGGTAGTGGTAAGACTAACTTGCAAAACTTGTCTGTTGTCACTGTAATTTTAGTAGCCGCTTGTTTGGCTGTGGCCTACGATTGTTTGTTCTGCAAGGAGCTCGAGTAGCTGAAGCAAGAGGCACTAGTTGCGCATGGATACCTTCGGACTGTTCCAATAACGTTTCCGAAGAGGGCTATAGAGGAGTTATTATGGTGGCTCTCTCAAATCGCATCCCCATCCAACAAGATTAGAGATTCGGTATTCGATCTAACTTTTTGTTCAGATGCTTCGACGTCAGTTTGGGGAGCAACCTGCAGTGGTGTGGAGGCTCATGGGTTCTAGTTAGCGGAGGAAAGACTCAAACACAATAATTTTTTTAGAAATTCAAGCCACCTGTCTGGCTGTAAAGAGTTTTGTCTTGTCGTCGTTTAATAAGCAAATTCTACTAAAAAAAGATAATTTAACAGCGTTAGCTTATATTAATAAAATGGAAGGAATTGAGCACCAGGAGCTATATGATTTAACCGAGAGGCTATGGATGTGGTGTATAAGAAGAAATATTTGGGTCTTTGCAGAATACATAGCTTCGAAAGAAAATCCAGGGGACCAGGGTTCTAGGATTTCGAACATTAACGCTGAATGGGAAATTAATGATTCTGTCTTTAAGGTCATTTGTACCCAGTTTGGAAGACCATCCATGAATCTCTTCGCGACCAGAGTCAACTGTAAGTTTTCTAGGTTCTGTTCTTTTGAGAGAGATCCGGAAGCATGGGCGATAAACGCCTTCACAATTCCTTGGGTCCAGGAGTTCTGGTACGCCTTCCCTTCCTTTGCACTGATTGCTAAGACCCTTTAAAAGATGAGAGACGGAGGTGCCATGGGTATCTTGCTCGTCCTGTTGTGGCCAACTCAGCCTTGGTTTCCGGAATTTAAATGCCTTCTAGTGGGAGAGCCTCTAATCTTTCATCCATCTGAAGACTTATTCTTTTCCCCTTGCAGGAGAATTATTCATCCATTGGCGCGAAGCCTTACACTGGTTGTAGGGCTTCTATCAGGACAGCTTTCGTGCGGAGGAGACTAGGTCCAGATACAGCCGAAGTTATACTGTCGTAAATTCGGAGAATACCGTCAAACAGTACAACACAGCTCTTAGATTCGATTCTGATGGGATTTCTGTCAGAAAGAAGAGAAGGACCCGTTCTCAGCCAAGACTATAAACACAGTGCTCGCGCGTTTAACCACAAAATTTAAAGAAGGTGCAGTCTACGGATTTTTTGACACACTCAGGGCGGCTATCTCTCTCATAAACTTGCAAACGCACCCCAATGATGAGCTGCTGTCCAGATTTTTTAAGGGGGTGTTCAGGGTTAGACCTACAGCTCTCAAGTATTCGACCACCTGGGACCCCAGTGCAGTCCTTTCTTTAATGGAGTCTCGGTATCCTCTTGATAACTTAGACCTGAGAACCTTAAGCCTGAAGCTAGTTATGCTTCTGTCCCTCGCATCCGCATTCAGGGTGCAGCCGCTGATATTGATTAAGTAAGATAATATCAAAGAGAAGGGTGGGAGACTAGAGATACGGATACCGGATTTGACTAAAACCTTCAAACTAGGGGCCAAGCAGCCTTAAGCCTATTTTCCTTGTTTTAAGAAGCCAGCCTTATGTATCGTGTCAACGTTGCGTTCCCAGCAAACATTTTGTTTGAAGATTTCTTATGGATGTCTTCTAGGCGGCGAAGGTCCACCTGAAAGGCATCTTTGATGTCGTAAATCCAAAAGACGTCTTTCAGATGGACATTCGACGCCTAGAAGACATCTACAAGAAATCTTTGAACAAAATGTTTGCTAGATTGTTATATTCTCAAAATAAAAGATCCTAGAGGATCGTCAAATAAGCTCTTAGTGTCCTAAGTACCATGCACCCTACAAACCAGTTAGTGGCAACACTATTAGTCGCTGGTTCAAGACAGTCTTAGGTGATGTAGGTGTTGAGGGCCAGTACATACACTGCCCATTCAACGACACGCCTCCACGTCGAAAGCTTTAGCTTAAGGTGTGAGTATAGATGTCATCAAGGAAGCAGCAGGTTAGTCAGAGAATCCGAACACCTTCCTGAGGTTCTACAACAGGTCTTTCGAACAAACATGAGTTATGTTCGCATCGTCGGTCTTGGTCTGTTGAGAGTCCTGAGTTACTTTTGTTCCTATCCTATATACTATTAGATCATCGGTTATATGATCACCTCTTATGTTTAAATGTAAATCAGCTGATTTATGGGTAGTGGCAAGGCCTTGCATGTATTATCTTAAATAAATAAAATCTGCTCTTAATGAAGAGGGTCAGTTTTATATTTTAATTTACCTGTAAATTAGCTCTGAACATCTACATGTTAAATATCCTCGAACAAGGCAATGAAGTATAATTCTTTATTAAACGAACTTCTAGTGAAGTTCAATCAAAAGTAACTTGTTCGAGGATATTATATTTTCCTCCTTTGTTTTTTTGAACCTTGTTCTTCCCCACGCAATTAATTTATGAGCTTTAAAATCAATGAAGGATCGAGCTTGGTGATAGGAAAGGATACGTTGGTGTCGAGTTGTACCACGCGCCTCTTGAAAGTTTTTTCAGTAAAATCTCGGAACTGTAGCGTCATCTAACGGTGAGAAATGGTACTACATGTTAAATATTTTCAAACAAGTTACTTTTATAATTTTAATTGAACTTCACTAGAAATTCGTTTAATCAACAATTATATTACAAGGATAAGATTAGGGTATTAGGCTCATTTACAGTTGTAACGCACTGACGTAAGTTATATATCTTATTAATAAGAATAATGATAGAAATTAATGTAATATATTTATAGTCATAAAAGTAATATAATTATAGTAATGAGAGCTTTGTTCATAACATATTTATGAAATATTCATTGAACATTTAAGCCTAAATATTATAATCATTGAATACTTAGTACTTTTAGTGATATTCTTTGGTTGCCCACGTACTTATTTTCAAAGGCGTAGGCATCACAATAACCAATCGATAACATCAGTAGTATTTTCATTGTCTCTAGAAGAAATAGTATTGTTGTGGTGTCCGCGAGAATGACGAGATAGCGTGGTATTCAAATAATAATTTATTATATTAAGATTATTAAGGAGTGTGTATGTATCAATTTTATAATCCTAACCAAAATATTTATTATTATGTTGAAAATCATGATTTTCTCTTTAATTAGTATGGATACAAATAAAAATCAGAGGATCATAGAATTTCCCAGTATTTGTAGTATCGAAATACATTTTTTTTTCGATTTTTTAACCATTACTAAGGTATGTTATTTTTAGGTCACAAAAATTTTCCCATAATAGCCCGTGCTAATTATGAGCAAGGTTATTATTTGGCAAAGATTTAAAAATCATAGTGATATGTGTTTGAACACTTGAACTGATAATGCTGCAAATCACATCGATGCGCGATGATTCGTTAAAAGAACAAGCTAAATCCTTTTCCAGACAATGTTAAAAAAAGAAGATATTAAAAGATTCATATTACTTGTATAAGAATATTATTCAGTAATTTATGAATAACTAATGATTTAGCAATAATTTTTACAGCAATTCCATTGCTCCAAAAAGTTTGTCCCTTCTTAATTTATACTCATATAGAAAATCAAATAGCAGTCATTATAAAAAATTAAAGATAAGTATAAAAACTTCTTTAAATTACTTTCTTACTAAAATCTAAATTAGCTCTTTCTATAACCTAAATCTGAATTAGCTGTTTTTTTTTTAGCCCAGTAAATAAGCTGGATGATGTACAAAAGTTGACAACAAGCACCAATTTGAAAATTTTTTGTTTGTACGTGGTCTATAAACCCTCAACAACATTCATCGCCACCAACATCTGTTTAGGAAAAAAATTAGGAGTTTTCGCACCCCCAAATCATCCCCATAGTAAAAGTGATGAAAAATTTTAGAAATTCAAAACTTTACCTTGAAAACCGTCTCTCAAGAATTTTTAAGATCGCTGATTCCGAATCCATGGTCAAAAATCGTGTGAGGTTAGTTGCACCCTATTAAAACCACCCCTATAAGTGACAGAAATGGAGAAATTAAAATTTTAAATTTTACCTTGGAAATCATCTCTCGGGGGTTACTGGGGTTTGCTTATTATGAATCTGCGGCCAAGCATCGTGTGAGGGTGGTTTCACCCCATCAAAATCATTCCCTAGGAGTTTTATGAGGAAATTTTAAAAATTAAAAATTTTACTTTAGAAATCCTCTCTCAGGGGTTTTGGGGTCACTGGGCAATAATCTTAAGGTAGATGTTTCCCAATATATGGGTCAAACGTATATATAGATATACAATACTAAGATTATGTTCAAATATCCCGTATTCAAAATATCAGAGAGAAATGTGAATGCCTTTGCGTATACTTATACGTACATAACAATAATGGGGCTATGTAGTGTTTGCACTATTGCTCAAATGTTAAAAGAGTGTTTTTTTGACGAGGATATTTTAATAACGACATGGTAAATCTGTCTCAAATTTTTTACACACATTTTTCGACACTTATAATAGTTTTGCTGAAAATTTCGTACCTTTTCAGATATTTTTGATTTAGGAAACATCTTAAGGTCAGCTACAAACATTTCAACGTCCAGTGCAATCGAGAAATAGTATTCTACCGTAAAGCTGTCCATAGCTTATTGTTACCTCTTCATCTGTTTGCCATCCTCTGCAGTCAGTAACGTTATTCTTGCTTATATAAAAGGAGCTCAATGCATACCTGAAACTATTTTTATACTTTCCCACGAAATTGTAGTATGCCTTTTTCATCGATGGCGTGAAAATGACAGATTCAATTCCGCCAAAAAGTATTATAAATGCAATAACATGTGGATATCGTACAGGCTGTGGTGCAGCTTGTGGTTGCAGAAAAAATGTTGTATGCTGCTCACAAACGTGCACTAATCGTGAGCCACCTGCAAGTAATGACAGAAGGTAAAATTTTCCTATTTTTGTCACTCTTAGGGTAGACTTAGACTACGTCATCAGTGATCCCAAAAATCCTCGAGAGACTGTTTCTCAGATGAAATTTTTTATTTTGATAATTTTTTTATCACTTTTACTATTAGGGGTGATATAGGGGTCGGAAAACTACCCTAATTTTTTCATTTTCCATACCAAGGCAGATATTGGTGGTGATAAATGTTCCTGAGGGTCTACACAACACGTTCAAACAAAAATTTTTCAATTTGATGCTTGTTGCCATCTTTTCCACGTTTTACAGTATTTTCCGGCTTATTTATTAAATTATTTAACCAAGCGTCCATATGTTTTATTTTACACGCTTGTGATGTATATTTGAGATTATTTATGTCTATAAGTGAAGTTTTTTCTTTACGAGAATCAATTCGTCCATCTCTGATAGTATTCCCCTTCACTTTATAAATTTGTTACCCGACTTTCCTATTAAATAGTGTGCATGTTACGGAAAAGAGACGTAGCTTGCAGATTGTTTAACCTTTTTTGTATTACTACTAGGAGAAGATGGTGTAAAATGATTATGTGGAATAAAACTATTCCCCTCGATTTTAGCGGCTCTACCAGAATTACGGAGTTTAAACTGCATGCAATATGCAAATATATAACTCGGTTTAAGTTCTGATATAACAACAGCGCACCATTCCCTCTCGTTCTTGCAGATATAGTTAAGAAAACGTGAAAATGATCAATTTGATCTAATGTTAGCACTTTTTTGAGTATTGTAATTTTATTTTTTGGATCTTTTTTGCACGATTGTCTTATTATTACAACTTGGTAGTCGAGATTAAAAGTATGAATTCAACTAAGTTGGTTGGATGCATATATTTTAATAGTTATTTACGTAACAAGTGCGGAAAAGATGATTTTCCACATGAGTCGTGATTGATTCGCACAAGTGTCCGGATTTGACGGAAACGAGTGCCAGCTGAGCACACGAGTGCGTAGCACGAGTGTGATCGTAAGGCACGAGTGACCGTCACCCCACGAGTGCGAGTCTATAACACGAGTGTGGGAAATCGTCCCGCACGAGTTGCGTACAAGATTTTTCGCAATAAGTGAAAAATAGTAAGCATGTTGATGATTCGCAAGGAAGGTTGTGCGGGGTCCAGAGGTTTTGTTTCGTTCAAAAAAAANACCTACAATTAACACCTTTGACAGAAGTGAGTCATCGGCATTAGGGCTCATTTGTGCCGATTTTATTGGGAGGCAAGGGTAAGTTTCAAAAAAAAAAAAAAAAAAGTAATTTTATGCCTCAAATATAAAAGCAGAAATTGGATAAAATTGAAATTTTATTTTAAAAAATAAACTGTGAATTACTTAAATAAAAAATTTTTCAAAGAAACTATAACAACAAAGAAAATTATAAAAACTATAACAAATTTTGTTCAAGAACCCCACACCAACACAATGTGATTGTGGTTCCCAATTAAATGTTCTGAAATTATAATATGATATATTCGAATGGAATTAACAAAAAAGTCATGAAGAAGGAATTTTAGTTGAGAGTTGAGACTAACACCACGGAGGGTTATGATAGTTGTACATACGCGGTATCTTAATTCGTTCCCCGCGAGATTTCTGGTATATAGAAAAATTTTTTCCAGTGTGCGGAAAAACTTTTTCCACACACTGTGTGGAAATAGTAGTTTTCCTACGAGTTTGAAAAGTCTTTGTTTGCGAACCAAGAGGTTTGCGGCCCGAGCTGAAGGCGAGTATTAATTATTCGTAAAGGAGACTTTTCGAACGAGTATCGGAAAACTGCTTTTTTGTCCGAGGAAGTACCAGCGTCCCAAAATCACCCGAGGGCGGAAATGGTAGTTTTCCTACGAGTTTGAAAAGTCTCTGTTTGCGAACCGAGCGGTTTGCGGCCCGAGCCGAAGGCGAGGGACGTAACGAGGTTCGTAAAGGAGACTTTTCGAACGAGTTCCAGAAAACTGCTTTTTCGCCCAAGGAAGTACCAGCCTCACAAAACCACCCGAGGGCGGAAAAAAACCTTTTTATCATACTACGCCAAAAGTAGGAACTTTAGTTCCGCTTCGTGAGAGGAAAATCCCTTCTCTCGGTGCAGCATTGATGATGACAGAATACGCACCACGTTCGGAGGTTAAGAAATGCATTATATACTATTGCCACACACCTTTTCCGCACACTGTGCAGTAAAAACCTTTTCACCATACTGTGCAGGAAGAGGGAACTTTCGTCCCTCTTCGTGGAACGAAAATTTCTTCTCCTCGGCACAGGATTGATGAAAAATGGTATACAACCCACGGGAGGAAACAAAGAATCCCTCAGATCGCATTTTCCTTATCTTTCTTATCTCAATTTTCTGTGATCTGATACATTCTTTAATTTTACTCCCTCTTGGGGATAATATACTATTTTCACACACTTTTTCCGCACACTATGCGGGAAAATAGATTTTTCACACTAAAAATAGTGCAGAAAACACCTATTTTCCGCACACTATTGCGAAAAATTATATATTTCAGTCTGTAAGTCGAAATGGCCCTTATATTTGGAGTAAAATAATGGATTCGTCGCAATGTGAACCGTAAAAAGCAGACTTCTAATATCCATTGTGAAGAAAATTTTTAGATTTCTTGTTGTGTAAAAGATTTTTCAAGATGGACATCAAAAGCCTATATTTGCTACGTATTAAGAGATTTGAGGGATAATATTGTCTTACATATCCTTGAGTATTTTGTGATGCAAGTTAAAACAAAGAAAAGGACACCAGAATTGGCCAGAAAAGTCTATGGTAGTGTTATTGAAGAGGGAAATTGAGTGTAGTACCATTATAAAACCGATGGGAGCAATGAGATCATGTTTTTCTCTTGGGGTCATTTTGTATACATCCGTGGATAAAATTCTCCTCTCGTAGTGCTTACGAAAGACAAATATAATAAATTAGACAAGAATAATATCAATACAAATTGTTGTGGAAATCGTATGGAAAATTTGTGCGTAAAGTAATTTTTGGCCATAAATTTGCAAGTTTGGTCTAAAAGGGTCACAAATGCAAAACAGCAATTCATCTGATCGCGAAAAACCACCCGCTATTAAGACCAAAAACAAGTAGGCGTACTACTACTTAAAAATCTCAGCCTGCACGTGCAAGTGCTCAAATTTGTGCGTCATTGCAAACCAAGAAACAAAGGGGTTAGCCGCCAACTGCACCGTTGCTGGTGGTATAAGCATATCAACGGAACAGGAGCACCTCACGCAGCGAGAGCCGAAACGCACCCAATTATTATCCCCCGGTGAGCACGACCGGCATTACCAACCCCTCGGGGCTCGTGGGCGAATCGGCGTCCAAGCCCCGCCTCCTCCTTTCCCCGCTAGCGCGTGCGCCGTCTCCTTCCCTCAAAGGCAGGTAGAGCCGCCGTCGAGACTGACACGAGAGAGAGGTGTCCCCTGCTCACATTTCCCCGACCGCCGGCTTACTTCAGTCCGCGACTGAGCGCCACCGAGACCGTCTCGTGCTTCGCAACGGCACATCTCGATTTTTTCATCCCTCCGATTTTTTTTGATCCACGCGCTCGCCAATTGCCACTCGAACCCGCTCCCTGCTCATCCGTTCGGAGGGAGAACATTAAATCGTTGGCTAACCGACTCCGAGAGTGTCAAATACCTTTGGATGACAAACAGCCGAGTTCCGCCGCGTCGCGCGGAAATGTGGATTAGCTGAAAAATGTGTGATTCGCCTGGTTACTTTTGATCGTCGCCCACACAAGCCGGAGGATTTTACGGGGACCAGCTGGATCGAAGCCGAAGCGTGAAAATGTCGCGGAACCAGCTGGTCGCGCGGCAGAGTTGAAAGAGACGGACGCGTCAGAGAAGAAGGGACACTCGTTGGTCGGTTCGTCGAAATCGGAGTAAACACCGGGGTACCTAATAGTGGGCCAAGAGGTGGAAAAGGAAAAAAAAAAAAGAACATACTCGGTCGTGAAAGTGTTTCCGTAGCAGCGGGGCCGAGGAGGGAGGACAAAGGCTTTTTAGGGGGAGCAATCAGCCGATTTCGGCAAGATGCGTCGACCGATAATTAACCTGCTCGCGCTGCTTCTGCTACTTATCGCCAACGGTAATGGGGTCCGAGCAAATTGGTGGTGAGTCGGCCTTTTTTTTCTTTTTTTTTTTTTTTACCTTCTTTTCATTTTCTTTTATTCGAGATTTCGGCTTTTTTGTGCTTTCGTCGAAACAGAGTCTTGAGAAATGGGGTCTTGGTTTACCTTTTGTACAGGTATATACCTACTCCCGAAACGGTAACGTTGCGAGCGGAAGATTGAAAAAAAAAAAAAAACCAATTTACCGCCAGCTTCGAAGACAAATTCTTCTACTTTGTTTTCTATTGTATCGTCAGAATGCTGTAATGTGCGTCTACACTGTAAATTCAAGTGTGTTAACGTATAAATTTAAAGCGTGCATGTGAATGAATTGCAGTAGCGTATAGGTACGTGATTTTCAAATAACGAAATCGATGGTACATTAACTGTTTCATAAGCTCCGGTAAATTAATTTTTTAAGTAACTGTCACGAAGATGCTATACAGCGCCAAAGTATAAATACGCTGCTGACACATACTATGTCAAGTCTATACGTCATATATTATTATTTTATATCCTAATAGCCTTAGTAGTTTTTTCACATAAATTTTTACTCTTAAAAATTATACAACTTGATTATTGAAATTGGAACGATAACTTGGCTCGTTTGGTTGGTTATCAAATGGCCATTAACGTATTTGTGATACATTTTCCAAACATATCGAAATTTGAAAAACATGCTTGTATGTTTACAGTGTCTATATATTATTTAATAACATTATCCACATTGTGAGCAAACATTAACAACATTACCCAACAAAAAAAATGCAATCAAAATTCAAAGACAGACTTTGAATAGTATGACAATTTGATCACAATGAAAAAAGGTTTCCCATTTTATTCCCATGATCGGCTCCTAATCACTTGCATTTTTGATAACGACAATTAATAGCCATCATGCCAATCTCGTACTTAGTAATATATAAATATATTGATGGCATTACCACCTTCTTGAGCTAATCACGATAGACCATTCCAGCGCTTTATTCCTTTTGATTCATGACCAATCATTGGACTTTTGTTTCACCACATGTAACGACCACACCATACCGTTACCCAATTAATCAAATTGCCCATGAACTGAAAATCTACCGATCATAAATCACCGGAATCTTCAAAAATACGGATGATTCTTCGCGTAAAGCATTTTCCAGAACCGAGTCAATTATCGTTCGGTAACACGTTACCACAAAGTGACGTAAGCATGCTTTTTTTTGTGTGTGCGTCGGGAGCTCGGTAATCAGAACGATCGGATGCCCACGGACGTGGTAAACAGCGCGTCCGAGACAAAAAGCCAAGACACAAGGTACGTTTCGGCTTTCGAAAAGGGACCTTTGGGGTAAGGTGGTGATCTCTGTGTGAGCTTGTACCGCAGATGAGGGAGACACCAGGTATATACGTGTGTGCTCGTCCGACAAACAAAACTGGTTCCCTCGCGTATATGTATATATACGTGTATGTATGACATGTACCTCCCGCGCGTCAATCGATCGAGGCTTTGTCTTCTTCTTCTCCTTTTTTTACACTTTTTTCCCACTGTACAAGCGGTAGTTCGGCTCCTTCGACGCTTCCCTTCGATGTCTTTTGGAAAGGTGTATGTTGTATTGAAAGGTCGTCGTTTCTCTCCTTCATTCCTTTTGCAGTAGCTTCCCTCCTGTTGCGCCTTTTTTATTTCGAGGGATATTGACGTTTCGCCCCCCCCCCCTCCTCCCCCATTTGCTACCTCGTCCTTTTAATTTTATCGTAAAGGATGCGCGTCTTACTTGTATGGGGATTTTTTTGTTATCACTGACAATACTACACCAAGGTGTAATATTTTAACTATTTGGTACCATATCATACCGTAATGTGGGCAATGACAAATGTGGACAGTTTAATCTCATGGGATTTTGAAAAATTTTACATCCACAATAAAACACCACTTGGTTTTTCTTGAGCAAAAATTTTTTTTTATTCATATACTAGTCAATATTTCGTCTCGTCATGGATACCTTTTCAAGACTGTAAACACATTAGCTTATTGTACATAAAATATAAAGTAAAATAAGGGTAAGTACACAAAACGTGTAGTACTTACCTCTCACTTATTTACGCAAAAACCTCACGCACTATGACCAACAGTTTTATTTTATACAGAAAGCATGTTATAAATATATTGAGTATAGTTAAAACTATGAATTGAATTTTTTTTGACTTTTTAGGTAAAAAAATTTAAAACCTGTGTAGTTCCTACTTTGCTATATATATATGATTAAATAATTTTTAAACGGATTTAAAGTTATTAAACTGGTGGAAAAAATTTTTTAAAATCGTACAAATTTCCATGTTATTTGAATAGTAAATACAAATGCACTTTCCAGCGCGTATTACGTTAGGCTACAACGTAGAGATTTCAGTAGATGTGCGAATAAAAAGTAAAATTCAGGAAATAACCAACGGATGCACCGATACACACGTGCCGGAGTGAAACATCGTTAGTTAACTTGTAGCCCTTTGATTTCACCATATCCCGCCGTCACAGAGCCGATGAGTGATTTTGCGTCATTAATCCCGCATTTGCGGCCATCATCATCATCATCATCATCGTCCGGTCTAATAATAGGTATATATCCACGGGCCGAGTTCAAAGCACCGAAATCCAGCAGCGCGCGAGGGTATATAAATAAACGCAGGACCAAGGGCATCACCGCTGCACCTACGAGCACACGCGAGATTTTCAACTTTGCTTTGTCACCCCAAGGATAGAAAAGACAGAGGGAGGCAAATGACCCTTTTATTTTTCCGGTCTCGGGTCCATAGTCTATGAGGATCGAGATACGCGATAATTAAAAAAGATACCGAATCACCCTACCCGTCCCACAGCTCTGCTTTTTACTTTTTTTTTTTTTCCCATCAGTCCTATCTCTTTTTCTTTGTTTACAGGATACGCGCCACGCGCCAAAGGGTTGGATACGAAAAATATCGTGTCCTGATTTTGCGCTTCGTCCCGTGATTATACGGATGATATCGACGCGATAGGAGAGATGGAAGAAGAAAAAGGGATGGCGTAGCAGTGGGTAATTAATGCAACGACAGGAGTAGTTGGGCTCGGAATCGCGAGCGAGAGATAAGGTGCAAAGGAACGAGCGGCCGAAACTCGCGTGCAGGATAAAAAATGCCACCGTCTCGGGTTGGCGCGCGCGAGCGGCACTTTAATCTTCCCTCATCCACGTGCTCCTTTTTTTGCTTCGCGTCGCTGAAATATTATTATATATTAGGTGGCTCTCGTGAAAGAGACGATTGTGTATTTATATATATGTATATACCTACTCGTGTGCATCCAAGCTAAATCGTAACGGGCCTTCGTTATTTCCACGCCGTGTTTTTGGCCGTTTGTTTTAACCTCTTTCTTGCCTTTTTTTTTTTTTTTTTTGAGCTTCTGGTTTATGGCTCGTCGGATTTTCAGTGTGCGAACGAGGTACTCGTTTGCCGTTGCTTCTTCTACTTTGTGCTTTGGGTGCCAGAAAATTCACTTTGCACGTCAGAAGATGCTCGGGAAAGTGAGTGATACGGTTCTGATACTTTTACGAGTATTTTATTGCTGCTAAAATCACCCTGATAATTATCTATTTTTAAAGCTACTATTTTCGTCACTCTGAACTTGCGACAAGTATCGCAAATCAATGAGTGCTAGGCTTTGGATTTAAAAATATTTTTTTGAAAAATCCTCCTGAGCTTGCTGGTGTCAACTATAATACGCTAATTAATATTTTATTGGAAATTTGTGCGTGGATTTTTGGATAAAAAAAAACATGAAAACATTAGAAATAAATCGAGCTGCTACAACATTCAATTTGTCTTGGAAAATCAAGACAACATCAAATCAAGATATGAACAATTCTTAATTCAAAATTTTCATTAAATCTTGTCCTTGCGGAAGGCATTAAGTATTAGATGAAACAACTCCGAGAAAGTTGAAAAAAATTTAACGAAATTAGTAAGTTCTTGTATCTCAGCTTGAGCGACAAGTGGCTCTAGATTTTTGAATTTGTTTAATGATTGCAACACGGTGACCCGAGTACTGTATAGGTGTGCGATAATTTTAAGCTTTTACGATGCGTAGTTTTATCAGGAAATGTACTATCAATCCTAATTAATTTTTGGTGTTTGCTGGTCTAGTAAAATACATTGATAAATTAATAAGTCCAGAAAATCTAATTTGTTTCTAATTTTGTAAATCTAATCTATCTAATTTGTTTTAGAAAATATTCGTAGCCTTGAGCATATTTCTTAACTTCTTACAACTATTAACTATTCAGAGATCGATTCTTTGTGTACTTGAAACCGAGATCGATATTTCTTAATAAAATGTCGATTGAATCTTTCAAAAAATTATTTACGTAGATCTATTCTAGTGAATATTTTCTTGAGTCGAAAAAAATCTAGGAATATATATATATATATATACACGATTTGAATGTTCATCAAATTTTTCGAGGGTAAGACCAAGGTCCTTAGAACTTTGAATTTCTTCGTCTTGTAACAGCCCTACCAACAACTTAAATAGCTTTTCATCGATCTAGAATATAGTCTTTACAGTTTTTTTTCAATTTTTTCTAAGTTATTTCATCAAACAATTTATGTTTAGGTACTATACACGGAAACACTATAAATTGAATTACAATGATAATCCCGACAAGTCCTCGATCTGTTTATCTTCGTAATGTTTCGAATCTTGTATGCACGCCTTATTTTAATGTTGTCTTGATTTTTCAAGTTCAAACGAGTTCTTTTTTTTTTTTTAATCCAGCAGCAACATAATATTATAGTTAGAAAACTAGAATTTGTACTGTGGTTGAAGATTGATTGAAATTTTCTTAATTTTACCGGGCAATTGAACAATTTTTGAAAACTTTGTCCATATGATTGTTTAAGTACGAAAAAAATGGTTTTACGTGCCTGGTGCTCCGAAAGCGAACATTCCCGGACACCAAAAAATGTCTTAGATTTCACGAGAATAAACGCCCGAGGTGAAGCTGAGGTTGAGGCATTTTTAACCTCGCTCACTAGGTGCGTAATGTACTATTCTTAAAAAATTCTTAATTAATTAGATCACAATTGATGAATTTTGAAATTGAGGGAGCAAAGGTCGTCTACAGAGGGTCAAGTGCAGTGTGGCAGATGCGGGAGCTTTTCTTGATAGGCTCTGCCATATTCAGAAGACCAACATGCACACAATCCTAATCAACCAATCATCTCATGTCTGTGAGCTTCATAAGTTTGAGGGACATACATCGATATGATATAAGTTGTGTGGGTAATACGTATATAGATATACAGTTTCTAAAGAAAGTCCTGAACTTGGCGGCTCATCTGCCACACTGCACTTGACCCTCTGTAAGGTCGTCTCATGAACAACACCCTCTCACAATTAGAAGGAATTATATACTTGACAAAACTTCTAATCGTCTTACGTTTTTCAAAGCTCTTCAATTTAATCGATCTGAGAAAAAACTATTCTGTCAAATTGTCAGAAAACAACGGATTCCCGATTCGAACAGTACCCATGCATATCACAATGCTCGATTCCAGCAAAGGAACAATTGCACGATCAATTTGCCCACCTTGTGCACACCGCATTGGCAAACAATACGTAACGAAAATCAGGAAAGGAAGAAAAAGGCAATCGAGCGAACAGGCCGAAATTCAATTCCGCACCCCCGCGATAAAACGCTCCATAAAAATAAGTCGGAAAAGCCTCGGCACCCCCACGCACGCACATCGGCCAAAACAAACCCCATCCCTGCCGTGATAACGACCCCCGAGCTTGTTTTTTTTTTTTTTTTTTTTTTTTCCCCCCCGTTTTCACGGCCCTGCATATAAGTATATACACACACGCACAACAGCTTCGAGTTTGCCGAGCGCTACGGAGCAGCGCAAAAAACAATGCCTAGGTACATTGTAACCCCCCAACGACCAGATGCTGCGGCCATTGAAGTCGCGAGTACAGGCAGTTTTTTCCACGCCTCGGGGGCCAGTGCATAATATATACTACATAATGCGTAACGCGCGTGCATCGGTGCAGCAACAGTACATATTAAGTACCATATATACGTATATAGGCAACAGTGGGAGCGCCATTTTAGCCCTTTGGGCGATCTTTGCAACAGGGATACGTACACACGCGGATTGCGAAACAATACCTATATATACACGGTACTGGTTGCATATATATACACGTGCTCATAAATATGGGCGTCGATGATCGTCGAATTGTCGTTTCCACATCGCGACGCCCATTAAGCACGTATATGTATACATATACACCGAACCAGAGAGAGAGAGAGAGAGAGAGAGAGAGACCAACAAAGGTAGGTACATTGCAAGCTGCTCGAGAGAAAGCTCTTTGGTTTCTCTCTTCTGTGAAACAAAAACAATAGAAAACGGGTGGGGGGAGGGAGTGGCTCGGGGCCGGATGTGGGGATGGGGGGGGGGTATACGCGTGTGTTGGTGGTGGAGCCGAGGGTTCGAGTCCAATGCACTTTTGCACTCGCGGGGGAGGAAAAAAAATGGGGGGGGAGAGGGAGGCTGCACGCAGAATAATGCTACGCGGGTAGGCCGGAGAGCAGGAGTGCCTACTTGCGTGGATCTAAGTAGCGTGCAATGGAGTGGCTGCAGCTTGTAGCAGCAGATAGTATAAGACCGAGAGGAACCTGGTAAGAAAAAAAAAAAAAAGAAAAACCCTCGATTCTCCTGCTCTCATGGGGGTGAAGTCGCTGGGTTGTGGATATGAAGGATGGAACGAAGGACGCTGCTACGGGTTCTTATACTCAGGTGTACTGTTGTACTGTTTGTCGTAGGGGCTCGAAGGAACACCCACTTTTCGAGTTTTTATTTGAAAATGTTTCATTTTCTTTTTCTTTTCTAGAAAGAAGGCGACTTTTGAAAGACTCCCTCGCGTAAGCTATTCCAGAGGCAGCGTCAGATCCACTCGTATAATCTCATAGTAGGAAGGCTGTATCCTTTGAATCGAAAAAAGAAGAGAGAGATGGATAAATAAATACTTTATTAATTGGCTAGGGACTTGAGGCCCAAGTTACCCAAGGCAGTATGCATAAATGTACAAATAAATAAATAGGTCCACGCAATCCCTAATATACGTGTGAATTTACAAAAATGTCAGCTACAACAGATACACGATTTAATATGATACAAAAGAATTGAATTGAAGTAATGCATAAGACTAGGACGGTCGAACATTGACCGGAATAATGTTGCATAGCTCAAGCGCAGTAGAAGTAAAGTCGAGCTGAGGGAACAATCAAATCAAGAAAAATTGAATTTTTTTTTTTTATTTAAAGAGGCTAAGGACTCAGCGAGACATACTCGAGTTCCTGTATAGCCTGAGCAGAGTACAAAAGGTTACAATGTGATTGTTTACATAATTAATATTTGGGGCTAAAGCGGCGCCCAAATTATAGTAGCGCATCATGTAAAAAAAAGAAATAAAATTTAAAGAGAGAGAGAGAGAGAGTGAGAAGGGCAATATTTCTCGGAAGAGCGACAAATTCCTCGGGATCCAATAAAAGCCCACGCGAAGTAGCTGATCAGTCGACAATGCGACGTATTTCCTTTCGTTTCCACGGCAAAGGGTGTAAAATCTATTTTTTTTTTTTCCCCTTGAGTCCTTGAGCTCTGGCTTGGGGCCCGGATAGCGCGACTCCGACCCAGTTTCGGCTGATTAACTCCCCCTTGTGTTTGCGCTCGTTCGATCCCGTGCACGTCGGGAGCAATAACGAATACAGCGCGCGCCTGCAGGGAAGACGCACGGAAAACTCAATCCGCGCGCGTGTCCTTTTTTTTTTTTTTTTTCTTTTTTTTCCCCGGGAAAATCGAGCCATCGGAGTCACCGCTTGGTCACCCCGAGTCGACGGATCATGCATCGCGAGATCGAGATTTTTCAGTCGGAAGTAATTCTTACGGGTCTTGGAATTGCATGGGGGAGCTAAGGTGAGTCGAGCGCCCCCTGCTCGTCAGAAAATTTCAAGGTATGTATGGAAGCTCTTGCGACGAGAGCGTGATTTTTCAGGGTCCGGCTAGTATATGTATATAGGTGTACACTCCTCCTTTTCATTTGGCGAGAATTTTCTTCTTCCCCTTTGAAATGCGAATCGCGCTTCGCTCTTCTTGTTCAAAATCGTCGGGGGACGTACATCGATTTTTTGCTTGGGTTCCCGAAAGGTACCAAACTTGAGGTGCTTTTCCAGTTGTTTCAATACATACGAGGGTGAGTCCAGTTTTGTTAAGTTTGGGGGTCCGATGCTTTTTTTTTCGGAACGAAAAAAGCAATTGGCGAGAAAGTGCAAGTGCGGTGAAAGTGTTACGTGGGAGTACGACTTTCGATTTTTTTTTTCACATCTCACTGTCTTTGTCAAATGATATATATATATACGTCTCTGAAATACTGCTGGGAAAAGATTGTTTTTTTTTTTTTCTCCAAAAACCATTGAAACACCGTAGCCTTGATTAGATCAAACGTTATTACGTATACTACCCATTTCGTCCTCTAACGTATCCGTAACACGTGCAAAAGAGGCACGTGTACACGACAAGGTCCAAAAAATATTTTCATTCCGAGGGAACCGCGGTGCAGGTAAAAAGCATATATATACCAACACATGGGGTGTGCCTTGAGTTTATGGAGGAAAAGAGAGTCGCTTGGCGGAGAAGATCGCAATTTCCGGTCCCGTGACGGCGCGTTGCGTCTAATGAGTATTTACGAAGGAGACGATTGGACGCACGTCCGGTAATTGTGCCACCCCTGCTACACACCTGCGAGACTTTCTTTGGATCATACGTTTACGTCCGTCCCATCTTGTACCCGTTTGTCTTCGGGTTTTACAGACTATATTGGAATAATCGATAATAATTACTCAAACTCGTATCTATATTCGTAATTGTGTCACTTTTAGTTTTAAATGTAATTTACCGATTTCATTGGGTCGTTTGAGGTGTTGTAGACACAGAAATTCCCTTTCACATTTTTTCTGTATGCATCAGTCTGTATTTATTCGTCCTATGTCTCCTTACTCGTTTGCATGTGAAAAAAAAAAAATTGTTTCCTCGATTGAAGCCAAGTAGAAAATACCCTCGAGGGCGCCGAGTGATCAAACGTACCCAGGAGATGATCCTCACATTTCATAAATCAGAATACATTGATCATCGATCGCTTTCGTCGGCCGGTGGCTGTCTTAAAATGTGCTTATAGTTTCTCGCTATTGTAGTCTGTTCGATTGTAAATGTCAAGAGCGTGCGAACACCTGTCACAGTTCCGATTACCTACATATATATATGTATATTCCGCGGAGACGCACCTATAACGTACCACATGCCTCTCGTCTTTTTCCCAGTCATCGCACAATTTCTGCTTAAAAAAAAAAAAAAAAAATTTTTCAATTTCGATGATCTCAAATTAAGCCTTATTTCGCTCTATCTCCATTATTTACGGAGATACGGCCGTTTCAAGTTTTGGCTATTTTTTAAAACCAAAATTACAGATTTCAAGCGTTATTACGGGTTAGTGTATATCTGCTATGATGTTCTAGGCTGCCTGGTATTTTGTTTGCTACGATTCTATTATTTTCGAGTAGTTTGAACAGCCTCAATAAAACAAAAAAAAAAAAAATTTTTTAATTCTGATGATTCCAAATTAAGGCTCATTTTTCTCTATCTCCATTATTCACGGAGATACGGCCGTTTTAAGTTTTGGCCATTTTTAAAAACCGAAGTTACAGATTTTAAGCTTAATCACGGGTCAGTGTATATCTGCTATGATGTTCTA
>NW_019379553.1:417285-435241 GCF_000648655.2 Copidosoma floridanum
AAAAAAAATAAATAAATAACAACAGTGACAATACTAACAATAATAAAATTAACAATTGTAATAATGTAACTAAGGAAAAGTACTATATTAACTAACACTGGCGTTAACCAAGACTAAGTAACACAAGCGTTTGCTAGACCTTACTCAAATAATGATTATAAAGTGCTTCTTTGAAGCACGGCCGACAATATAATTTTCGCACATTTGCGGGAACATTATTCCAAACGCTCGCACTTCCTACAAAAAATGAGTTGCGCAAATAATCTAGTCTAGCACGTGGAACAATCAGATCGACGTCTGTGGCGCGCTTAGTACCAGGCCTATCACAAGATCTAAATTCAAATCGATTCGCAAAGTACTCGGGCTGACCAGTATGCAAGATAGTTGCCAGAGAAGTGAGAGTGAGATACTCAACTCTAAGAGGATAAGGTAACATCCTAAGCCTCTTGTAATCAGGGGTGATGTGGTCCCGCTTCCTAGTACCCGTCACAAATCGAACTGCGGCATTCATACTTCTACGGAGTTTCGTTCCCAGCTCATTTGACAAAGTGAAAAACAGACTCGAGCAATGATCGAAGTATGGAATGACCAAAGATTTGACCAGCATCAGCTTGCAGTCGAAGGGCAAAGATGTACCACATTTCCGGAAACGGTAAAGGGCAGCGTTGCATTTATTAGATGTTATGCCACACTGCGCTCTGAAACTTAATGTGGAGTCAAGCGTAATACCTAAGATCTTCAATGTGTTGGAAACGTGGATCTGAGTGCCGCCGAGCAGTATGTTTGGTACAATCACGCGAGAAAGTTTATCAACAAAGTTGCGCGACCCAAGTCACATAGCGCCAGTTTTTTCTTTATTGACCAAAATCCATTCGATATTGCCCAAGATAAGACACTGTCCAGATCTTGATTGACACGCTGAACAATATCAGGTATGCCATCGAAGGCACCACTGATGTATATACAGAAGTCATCTGCATATAAGTGATGCGAACAATAACGTAGCACTGAACCAATATCGTTGATAAACAGCGAGAATAGTAAGGGCCCGAGCACGGAACCCTGGGGTACACACGAATGTCTATTTCTCGGTTGAGATCGTTCATTCGATGGAGAAACGACAACTTGCGACCGACCAGAGAGATATGATCGGAACCATTTACAAGCTGAATCAGAGAAACCGTACTTGTTGAGGAGTTTTTTGCACAACAAATCAATATTTACAACGTCGAATGCACGCGAAAAGTCAATAGCCACTAATAGTGTCACTTGTTTTCTATCAATAGCTACCCTGACGTCATCGACTATCTAGAAAAAGATAGATAGAGAGAGATGTCCATATATAAGTTGAGAGAAAAATAAAAGTTGGAGTGGTAAAGTTTCAATTGACTGATTAAAGTCCATCAAGGGAAAAATTATTTGGTCCTCTGGACGATATTTTCGGTATCCTGTTTGAGTACTTACATTTTCCGCCGAAAAGTTTACCCCTTGTCGTTGAGCAAGACACGCTGAAAGGTGATGTTTCACTTTTGATAGAAATATTATCCAAAAGATTCGCTTGTGTATACTGAACTACGAGTGATAACGTATACCATATGTAGCATGGCAGGATAAAAATAATAAAATGATGGTAATAAAATCAAACGAGAGAGTGGATGCATACTATGTAGGTCCAGCGGTACATTTGCAAGTGTATAGGGAGGTCAGCTTTCACCGTGTAGTAAAAAAAAAAGAGCGTAATACCGTAATCAGATCGGCTCAGCGAGATTATGCGCGCGGATAAATATGTATACGCGCGCTCGCCTACCCACCCCCTCTCAATCACGGCTATAGCATGTTACACGTTGTATACACTCTTTATCCTCAAGTCGTAACAAATACATCCGCTAAGCTCCCGATGCTTGTTTCTCTCGACGTTGACTCCCCGACATCAATATTACGACGGCATTATATCGTGTGTGTCTAGCTTTCGCGTAGCCCCGCAAGCTCAGTGAACTTACGGTTGCATACTTACATGGGGGAACGGTGGGAATCTCGTTACTCGCTTAATCTGGATACTGTGTGCTTTTGTTGCAACCTTTCCCCCCCGAGATTGCGCGATTCACCGGAGATGGTGATTTTTAACTATACATTAGTACTTTCATGCACTTGGATTTACAGAATAGTCTCCCGCAGGAGAACGGCTTAAAGTACCTAACTCTGCACGTATATATAGTGTTATGTGCTGGTGTACGGCGACTCAATGCCACGGCGTGCTTTATCGTAGGATTAGCATTAACGGGATAAGTACGCCTATCGTTGGAGTAACGAATACTTCACGATGCCGATGGAAGGTGTGGTGACTTCATACTTGGGGAAAAATATAATGTGCTTTCTGCTAAAAGTTTCCGCATGTGTGAGTCCGTATCGGCTAACGTAAGAAAACAATGCCACATCTCGTTCGTCCGTTTTTCGCGAGCCATTTATTATATACCATTCGCTGTTTTTCTCTCCCGTTTCGACAGATCATCGGCCCACCGCAAGCTCTTTGGGCTTCTGCAGCATAAAAATATGCGCGTGTACGCGGATTAGGGCCAGCTTTTCGAAACTATCCCATATATAAATAACCGTGAAACGTTGTTGACCATTGGTGTTGCCGAGAAGTTACGGAGTGACTAGATCCGGCATCGTGTGTACACCTATAAGCAGCCTCAATAAAATATGTTTGATGTGCCCATTGTCAGTTTTCTCTTCATCCATACTGGCAAGGGGGGGGGGGTCGAGAAATTGGTTGGACAAACATGTTTTTTTTTTATTAGCGATTTCCACCGTACGCGCGCTTTGAATTTCATTGACGGGAGCAGTCGCTGGTAATGGGATTAGTGGTCGTTCCGCTCCTCGAATGTAATGCCAAGTGTAAGATGTATATATTAATTGGGACTTGCGGCACGTATTTTTCGAGGCCTTGGAAAAGCTTCTTTCTAAATTTTACTGCTCATTCGAAGGTAAAAACCATAAAAACTGGAAACATGATAAAAAAAAAAAAACGATACACCCTAACTACATACGCGAACAGCATGAAAAAGGAATATATTAACTATATGCATTAGCAAGTAGATTCTACAAAACAAAATGTTTGTTTGTATTACTTGATGTACGGGTCAAGGTTTATCAACTATGATAATATTACTAGACTTTTCACCACAGGGCAATGTTTTTTGTCTGTTTTAGTCCGGGTACTCTCAAGTTGATACACGTGACGAATAGTCCTTGAAAGCGCGTAATTTTCCATTCCCATATGTAGTACTAACATCGAGTCATATGAGTATTGAACACTTGAACAAGGGACAATTTAAGGTGATACTTCTATCGACTCCTCTAACGAAAGAAACAAACGTTCAAAATTTGGATAAAAATTTCAACTACATTCCCAATAAGGTTAATCTTCTCTCGAATGTGTGTTCCAGTTTCGGTGATTTTACTTCACTATCTTCCCGTACGTAGTACATTGATGAACAAACAAACAAAAAATCAAAGCTCGTACCCATGTACGGGAGATAGACAAAATGGCCATTAAATTAATCGTTTCACGAAATACTATCCCACGATTTCCTCGATTCGGCAAAGCAACAAAGTCGCAAGTAAGTTTCACGCACGGCCCATCACGAGTAGGTACATGGGCGCAGTGGAGCAACGAGGCCGCAGTAAAGGCCTTTACGAGGGCAGAGCATTTTAACCAAAGTACCTGCAGCCTCGACAGCCTCGAGCTCCGGAGAAACGCGCCATTCGTCTCGCTCTGTGTACATATAGCGCCCACGCTTGCTTATGCATACGTAGTGGCTGTACGTGTACTTGAATCGTGAGGTCCAACAGCTATATGAATATATAAGGGGGGAAAGGGCAAATAAATTTAACGGCGGGAGTCGTCATCAATTGTCGAAACGAGGCGACGACGCGCCATCAGCGTCTTTAAACCTACGTACGGTACTTTACGTTTATTCACCTACACGTACAACCGTACGCGTAATGTTATATAATGTACTCGCGAAGCGTACACGTCTCTAGGTAGATTATACCTATAGGGTGTACGAGCAGGAGGTTTTTGTGCACCTATTGTACCGTGCAACGATGCAGTCATCCGTGAGAAAAAAAAAATAAATTTGTCACTCTGATTGCTCGATTAGACGGTTTTCGGGGACAATGATTTGTGGCGTGGATCGCGGATACATAAATTTACTAATATCCACTGGGCAATTGAAATCGTCGACTTGACGTATGCAGGGTATTCAGGGGCACCCCTTTCTTTTTCACTTGTGTAGCTCCAGCTGTAAATAACGTTATCGAGGCCGAGCTGTAGATACGTATGTGTGCGTAATCTTTTCTGGCATATTGGGATTTGGGATTCCAAAAGGTCACGTGACTCTAGCGATATATATAGTCACTTGGGGGACAAATAATACAGGTCTTACAGGTGCAGTTCTATTTTTATTTTTTTTACACGTTCAACGATTGTAATACGATAAAAGCCTTTCAATAACATATTTTTGAGGAGATGACAATACCTTAGCTATTTTTTCACAACTCAATTAGTCTTTTGCAGCTTAAAACTTCCCTTGGAATGTGCGAAAACGCACATTTAACCTGTACAAAGTTCTCCCGATCCCGACTATATATAGGAAAACAAGCGGGATTTTGGTAAGGTTAAATGTGCGTTTTCGCACTTTCAAAGGAAAGTTTTAAGCTGCAAAAGACTAATTGAGTTGGGAAAAAATAGCTAAGGTATTGTCATCTCCACAAAAATATGTTGTTGAAAAGCTTTTATAGTATTACAATTGTTGAACGTGTAAAAAAAATAAAAATAGAATTGCACCTACCAGGCCTGTGTTATTTTTCCCCCAAGTGACTATATATATCGCGAGAGTCACGTGACCTTTTGGAATCCCAATACTCGAGGCTGATGTTCGAGACCAACGCGGTCGCAGGTTACCAACAAATACTTCAGAAGAAGAGGAAGAAGAAAGATAATTAATTAGGCGGATATTCACTTTTTACGAGCTGCATCTGGACTCTCGTGTATTACATTGTGTACACGTAAGTCTATTTGTGTATGTATACGTGTATGGGTTCTCTGTATTTTCGGCGCCACTCTGACTCGAGTAGGTATACCATATAATGCTCTGGGTAAATAAGAGTCGAGTAAGTATAGGTTGCCGCTGATTTTCAGCTCAGCTCTTTGATCTTGAGACTACTATAACACGAGAATATCTTTCGGATGAGTTTAACTGTATTCTGTTTCGTTTGTTTTATCCCTTTCCTTCTTTTTTTCTTTTCTTGCAGAGGCAGCTTTGGAACACTAGAAGATAATTTTTTTCTAAAAACACATTTTCAATGTATTTTATAGTGCAAAAAATCCGCGTAAATACGTTTTTTACGAAAACTTTGAAATAAATAAGCAACATTGGGTCATTGCCTATTAATTTCTGATCTGCTATTAAAAATAAAGAGATCCCCTTGAAAAAACCGCTTTGCCCTAAGGGGCTAAAGTGATAATACGTTCGGGCAAAGCGGGTAAGCACTACAATAAAGGGAAACAGTATGATTTGATTAATTATCTAAATGATAATGTTAGTCTAATTTAATCACCCTTCAAAAGCTTAAGAGACTTCCTTATTAAAACATAGCGGTATTTAGATCCAAATGGCTATTGAATTGGTAACTTGAAAAATATTGTTTTCAAAGTAAATATTTGCAACATTTCAATAATTTATTTCTGTGTTTTATATTGTATTGTGCTCTGTACCTAACTCTATCACATTTTTTTTTTCTCTTCAAAATTAAATGAATGTTTGCAGTGCTCGCCTCGATGTTCGCATGTTCAGAAAATACACACTTTTCGGAGTTTTGTTTTGTAGGTTCATTTTATCATGCTCAGACAGTCTAATGTTTAATCCACGCGACGTTTGACCCACATGTGTATCACTGCAATTGTTATATTTTATGTAATATTTATTATGAGACTTAAATTAACATCTAGACAGTCCTTCCCCCATCGGACAATAGATAAAGATAATTCATTTTTCAGTTTGTTAATAATGTTAAAACTTTTTGACCTGAAGAACTTGCAGCACTTTTGGGATATGGTGAAATGATAAGGCAATATCATCAATGGTTTTTAAAATTTTATCTATTGGTAAATTGTCATTTTTATTTTTGTGGTAAAATTTAACTATTCTAGTTTTTATTACATTGGTAACGTATGCATCAGGATAAACGTTCTTCATCACCATTTGTCTCATATCCGAAAGGTTTATTGTTCTAAAGTTTTTATAGTAAAGATTGAAAATTTTGTTAATCATGTTGTAAACTAGCGGCCCCCCGTCTCGGCTTCGCCCGAGACTCACTGAATGGAACACTGCAATTTGTTGACACGTATTGTACATCCATTCCTGACACTACTCATTAAAAATATATTTGTTCGGAATCCATGCAGTTTATTTTGTCAAATAATAAGCTGTAAAAAGTGAAAAAAATATAATTATCCTGAAAAGTACCAAGCGTTCCTTACGCCATAAAATAATTGTTGGTCCTAAAGGGCCGTTAATTTGCACTGACGATTGACAATGTCTTCGAGAAGAGGACCGGACTCGTTGCTGTAACAGACGCATTTCTCGAACAGGAGAAATCTCCCTAGCACGTCTATTAGCAGCTGCTATTCTTATTTGAGAATTTCGAGTTTCACCATCATCCAAACTTTCGTTCAGTCACTTAGATGCGACTGATCTTGCGGCAGTTGTCTTGCGAGACAATCTCGATTTTGGCATTTTGATTTTGACCAAACTCAAAGATAAACTGTAAGTAATCGCCAATGAAATAAAAAGAACAATATTTTTATTTGGTCTGTAAAAAATCAGAAAAAATGTGAGAATAGAAAATCAAACAGAACATTTTATTTTATGTATTTTAACTATACGAATTGAAATTACAAAATGTTTTCTAGTTCGAATGAAGGAGAAACTGAGAAAACAAAAAAATAACACTGCCAAATTATCGGATTATTATACATTGAAGATTTTTTTTACACCTTATGCGCTCAGGAACGATCAAAATTTCATGAGATATTAAATTTCATGAGATGTGTTATTTCATGAGATTTTTGCGAACATACAAATAAACGCTATCTCTTTATACAATAGTAAGATAATGCCCTTTTTGATTGGGTTGTTGTTGTGGGTATGAAAGTCAAGGATGCGAGTGGAACTACATGGTTTCTGGCAAAAATCCAAGACACACTTTCCATCAATGTCTTTGATGATAAGCTTTTCAAGGATGGGTAAAGCTGAGTTTTTTTCTTTTTCGACTGTGAACCGAATAACTTTGTTACAATTGTTCAACTGATTAGGCACATTGTCAATGTCAGTCCGCCTAACCACTGGCATGTCATATTGACTGCAATGCAAATGACATCTCAAAGGTACACGGTTTCGCGAGGTGTCGCGTATCGTGACAAAAACCCACCACTTCAAATTGAGTGTATCCCAACATGCCAGCACTAATTACCTACTTAAAAGCAGTAGACTTGAGAAACAGAGCCGTCGTCTCATTAACATAGCATTGTTGTTACATCCTCGAGTTATTACTATATTACGCCATTTAACTTCAATATCAGAAGCTACAACTGCTTGAACCACGCTCTCGTTGACATGATGCACCAGGGGCTCTACCTGGAGAAACGATACATCGCAAAGTTATAAATTTCTCTCGATGATTACCCGACTGCGCATGCACAAAATCTTTTTTTTTTTTTTAAGGAATTTTCGAGAGAAGTTTGTAAATTTGCGATGACATCGTTTATATCGGTAGAGCCTTAGGCCATCAAGATAGTGATCTGAAATAATTTCCATTCCCGGACATCTAACTCCCTGGAATAAAATTGAAGACAATGTCGTCCTCAAAGTTCGGATGATGGAAAATTGTTCAAGTTATTTTCATAATGGTTCAACAGTCTCTATATATTTTCTCCAAGAAAAAATGTATCAAGCTCTTCATAATCCAGAATCTCTAGATGCTTCAGTAAAACTCTTAGTTTTACTATTAAAATTTTAGTCTCATCAGTAAAAAACTACATCATTATGGCACAGTCATTTTTGGAATTTTTTTTCTCTCTCAGTGTGTCGCATACTTGTTTAATTTTTGGAACGTTCCTTGTGTCAATGTGTTTCGCCTCACGTAAAAGCCAATGTTTTCTCAGATGGATTATGAAAATTAATAATTTAATTTCTAGTGACAGAATATTCCATAAACTTTGCAATTTATTGCCATAAATTTAGCTACATGCATTTAAGTTTCAGCGAAAAAGTTTCATTTCTCTACTGCACTGTGAGATATTCCCACTAAATAACCTTAGCATAATAGTTCAATGGTCAGACCTTTTAAAAGACGTTTAAAAAATATTCACATTTATATTTTTCTGAAGGAAATCATAAGAAACACACGGGGTTCTGACTCTTTCGTCATACTAGATGAATCTTCTAGTTGTTTGTCTAAACATATGACCTATACTGTAATGGATGCATCATTGAAACATTATAGAATGTTGTCATAGATATCTCAGAGTACACATAAATTACTTAATATATATATTGGTAAAACTCCACTCCGATTTTATTAAACTTTGTAGACTGTGTTGAGTTATAGTTATGTCATTTCATTGAAATAGCTCGTGCCATTAACCTATGCGAAGTATAGGTACATTTAAAAACTATGATGAACGAACAGCTGTGCTCATAAAATTGTAAAAGTATCGGTTTAAAAAGAATTCCTGCTTCGTTCACCATATTTTACAGATTTCGTTTTCACAGTATTGATTACAACAAGAGCCCACGTAAAACACCAGCCGAAACAAAGAGATAGTTGCGTCGAATGAAAATCACGCGCTCGATCGATGCACCAAGCAGCCTTGGACCATTAAAAGGAAAGAAAGGAAGAAATAAAGGGTCCGTAGGGGGGAGAGTGATGCCAGCTGGCTAGAAAATTTTATTACACATCCCAAGCATAAAAATGTGATAGCCCATAATACTTTTGTAAGATAACATTTGAGCTCGCTCGACTGCCACTGGTACACGGTGGGGTGGTTTAGTATATATAGGTACAGGGTGCTGGTTAGGGTCTGCGTGAGCAGCAGCGAACACCAGCACGGGATATTCCTGATTGTAAAACGGGAAAGAGTATAACAACGATGGCGCCCTTTTAACAATGTGCGAGGAGACCGTGCGCGAGTAAGGCCAAACTGCTTCAAGAGGAGGCTATAAAAATTTTTATAAGATTAACTTTACGCGCCCTACGTGCCCATGTATACATACGTAACGGACACGCACGGTTGGGCTCCCAAGTAACAAGAGAGATTTTATTTCCCTTATGCTTTTCATTCTCACGTTCTCTTTGCTTTCTCACGTCGATGCTGTTGAGTAGATGTATACTTGTGTTCATGCACAAAGTAGATGACATTATCGTGTTGCTTACAATAATTGTGTCAGTATCCACTTACAAATATTTTTATCGAATAAACAAATATGCTTATCAATAATATAGCAAAGGCCTAATTGGGATCCAAAAAGGTCACGTGTCTCTCGTGATATATATATGGCTAATTGGGGAAAAAATAAGACAGGCCTTATGGGGGAAGTCTTCGTGGAAGTGGAATAAAAGCCTTCGAATAATATGTTTTCGAGGAGATAACGACACCTATGTTTACCCAACCCAATTGGTCCTTTGAAGCTTAATACTTCCCTTTGAAAGTACGAAAACGTACACCTAACCTTACCAAAATCCCGCTTGTTTTCCTATATATAGTCGGGATCGGGAGAACTTTGTACAGGTTAAATGTGCGTTTTCGCACTTTTAAAGGAAAGTTTTAAGCTGCAAAAGACAAATTAAGTTAGGAAAAAATAGCTAAAGTATCGTCATCTTATCGAAAACATATTATTCAAAGGCTTTTCCAATCGCAATCGTTAAGTGAAAAAAAATAAATACAGATTTTCCCCACAAGGCCTGTCTCTTTTTTCTCCCCACATGGCTATCGGGGTTAACGAGGGAATTATTGTGTTTTTTTCAGTGGTTAGCTTTAAACGTTTGTCTAAGAAATTCAGTTCGTCAAATCGTTGTGATTTAAAAAAATTTTTTTTATTAATGTTGGACTCAAAAACCACTGAATTTCACTTTTATAAATGTATTAACTCACGACTATCGATTTAAAAAGAGGTTTTAAAGTTCAGTTGTCAATGCTGGTATTATTGCGGGCTGTATGTATTATTGTGGTCCATTTCAATGCTAAATCACCAGGGTATCCGCAATAATACCATCATAGTGAAAAAGGTTATGTGTGTACCAGTTGTTGCGGACGTGATACTTTGTTATGTAAATGTAAAGTTTTGAACGCTCTTTTAGATCTGAAGTCCGATGAGTTGGATACTTTATATATAACCTTAATTTAATGATTTCAAGTGTTTACTTACCATAACTCATCAGTTCAATTAAAATATACGCATTATTGGAGTTTCGCAATAACTGGAGCAACGGCACCGATACCCTTACCCTCACTTACCTCTATATATCGCGAGAGTCACGTGACCTTTTGGGATCCCAATAAAACAAAAAAGTGACCGACTATTGGAACACATTGTCTGCTTAAGGCGGTTTATGCAAAAATTATAAACTGGGCTATCGATGTAAAATTTGGAGAACTTGTTTATGAATCTTTGATATAAAAAATCTCTCTGCAAAATTTCAAATAGGCTTGCAGGAAAAATCACGTAAACGAGTTTGAAAATCGTCGTTGAGCACTGGGATAACACGGGCTTTTATAGATGTACACAATTTTGACACCGTAAGTTATGCAATTACTTTTCGTAGAACTGGTCCGGGATGACCAAAAACTAGAGTAGTAAACTAGAAATCGTCCTCTTTGTAATGGTACGTTAAAAACTGTACCTCATACATTGCCGTTTACTATGTTAAAAGCATAGGCGGGAGTGGACTGTTAATTTTTTTAGGTTAATTCGGGTTAATCGCAATTGCACAGAATAGTTTTTAGAAACTTTTATGTTGGGTATTGTGATCTATAATGTGACATGGGTACTTCATTTCATTCAATGAAGAGTATTTATCAATAACATCTTTATGATTATTGAAAACTTTAACAAAAATGATCCATTTAGTTGCACATTTGACTTGGGAGTCGTGAATGGAGTAACCGAGTACTGAGACCTTAGTTGTTATTATTTTACAATTGTTAATGTTCGTTTGTTAATTTAGTTTTTTAATCATTAAAGGGGTCGTCTATTTATAAAGTAAACAGTTGTAGTTTCTTCAAGGCCGCGTTGAGATCAATCAAATAAGGGTTGATCGTGAACGCTATTTTCCCTTCACCGGTAAAGATACCGATAAAAGAAGGGATCTACGGAGCGAGCGAACACAGAGGGATTCAATCGCAGACGATGGGCCGATAGGCGATTCTTTTTTGGTTCTCTTCTTTTTTGTTTTTGGTTGCTATGACGACCAAAAGAAAATAAGTAAAATTTTTTTTTGAAAAACGGGCAGAACCATACCGACAAACGAACAGTGATCACCGTCAATTTTGTTCTTAACCTAAAACTGAATTACGTGAATAAATGGCTTTCAATTGATTCTAAACTTGAACCCGAAGTTTTATTCTGATTATAAAGTTCTGTTTCGTGACGGAACATTAGTATTCCCCACAAACGAGCCCACCGGTAAGTATACCCGAAAAGTCAGCATCAAGAGAGTAAACTGCAAGTTTTAAAGTAATGAGAAAATATTTCTCGCGTGTGTATCCAAAGATTAGACATTCATAAGCCAAAAGTGCCCGCTAAGCAAACATGTCGGAACCGTCTAATTATGTAAGTACATGATGAGGTGAATCCATCAAAAATATTTCGTTCTTGTCCCCAATATTTAAATAAAAAATTTTTTTTTGAGGCCCACCCTTGGAATCCGGCTTAATCTTAATAGAACCAATTTTTAAATGTCACATGCAAGTATGGTCACGCAGGTATCGCGGCTCTTCTCCTTATCCACGTTCCTCTCGCCTTCATTCCACTCCAAGATCCACTTTCCTTGCATACATCTAGTATATTTTCATATAGTCATACCCACCTATCTTTTCCCCTTCCCTTTGTGATTCTCGTGTTCCTCCGAACATATTAGATTCAATAAACAACGTGGCATGACTTAATTGCTCACCAGAACTTGAGCAATGTTGAGCGTCAATCACTTTCAGAGCCATTCGGAGAATCGTCCCATTCATGCGGGCACATTAATTTTTTGCAGTGAATTACGGCAATATTTTTTCGAGAAAAACGGTTAATGGAGGGTATAATTTGTTCGTGTTAAACTTCGGATCGAACATTATCGCACGAGCTTTCGTTTAAAGCTACGAGTTGTGGAGAAAAGCAAAATAAATGATGCGACTTGAAAGGTATCAAGGGCTCTAGTGGCGAAATGATGCACAATCACTTTTTCTCGACTACGACCCAAGAAATGTTTTTTACATAAATATATACGTGCTCATGCTCGTTTCTTTGGCGCAACCCAATGTATATAGCCCAAATAGGGATCAGCTGATTTTGATGAAGGGCGTACTTATCAGTAGGTATACGTATTGACCGTAAAAATTACATAGAATATATGTATATATATATAATTTTCAATAAATCAAATGCTTGTAGAAATTATTCATACAAATTTTATTAAATGTATGTTTTTTTCGTATTTTGAGTAAAGGTTTTTTTAGTTAAAAATGTGTAAAACTTTTAAAAAATACATGAATTTTAATCGCATTCATAAAAGTTTTTGTGTCTCGTTGTTGATTAATTACTACACTTATAATTTCCTATAAACTTTACATTAGCTCTCCAAATATATTACGCAACGTACTTTATCAACCCTCATATTTTATAAAAAATCTTTTTGATTTATCATTTCTTTGTTTCTTGTTGATACTATTTTAGATTGCATTTGAGTGATCAAGGTGTTGTTTTTTGTGTATCCAAAAAATGATCACCTCATGATGGCGTAATTTAAAAAACAAAACTAATGGTCCCCATATTAAAATTTTATACTGATAATCATAGGTGCATATAAGTAATTTTGTTTATCTAAAAATCTGGTAGCACTTCTTGTAAGCTTAAAACGATAAGTAGCAAGTAAATAAACAAGAAAATTATACGTTGAGATAAAAATCAAAAAGTGGAGAACAAAAATAAATTGAAAAAAAGACTGCCAAAAAACTAAAAACTAAACAGAATAAGAAAAACACAATCGTAATATTGTTGATCCAGACATGTATCTTGTGATTTTTAAGTCAGGGTATGTATTTATTTTTTCAATATTACATCATGTCAACGGTGGTACATTGCACCTATAATGCTGTATATGTAAGGATTAGAATGGACAATCGAGCTAATAATGAAAAATAATTTCTACTTATTCCATTGAACTATTTGTTTCAATTATTAATAATTGTTCGATAAGGAGCGCGATAATAGGCATACAGGGTTCATGATTGGAGCGCATCCCCTTAAATCCTCCGCGCGGCGTTTGAAAAATAACAGATCAAGAAAAGTGCTGTACTTATGCTCAATTTTGACGCGATTGAAATTTACAGCAAATCACGGGAAGAGGCTCACTCTTCCCCACTGTTAATCAAAAAACGTACATGAAATACCGAAAGAGCTCACCGCGACGTTTTATTCCTGTACTTGTACATACAGGTATACTAATTCACGTTTTTCTGCAACACCTCCGAGCACGCGCGTGCGTGTCCATAGACAGGATAGATGCATGTAATCATAGCAATTTGGCTACTCTTCGTAGAAGTGACAGGGCAGCTTTCTTGGAAGGTTACAGTCTTACACTAGACCTTATACCTCTCGTGTCTTGCCGTCGCTGAAATTCGCGCCATAATAGTGACACTATGTGCGTGTGTTTTTTTTATGATTAAATCGATCGTTGAACCGGATTTCTGGTTTTTGTTAATGAGTCCAGTGTTAAACGTTTCTATTTTCGGTGGTGCCTCTCTTTTTTTATGATCACGCAAATAACTTCGTAAGATGGCATAAATGAATTCTGTAATGGTCATTGTTTACCGGTTATTCTCCAAATGTAAACCAGTGAAATTTCACGGAAATCCAATGAATATTCGGTCGCTACTCTAGTGCAATAACAGACTATTCATTGGATTTCAGTAAAATTTTGCTGCTTGAATTCAAAATTGATTTAGGATGATGTTGTAACCAAAACAAGTCGCTGTGTTTATAGAAAATTTTTTAATTTCAAAACCATACCCCACGAATAAGGTATAAAAAACATTTTTTAAATTACAACGCAAAACCACAACAATCTATAGTTACTAATTCTCATTCCACAATAATGAGAACTAGAAAAAAAAGGAATTCGTGCGTTCGATGTATCATACGATGCAGAAAAATGAGAAAATCCACCTCGTTCCGTGCCCTCGTGATTTCACGTTCAGTATTTATTTTTCAGAACTCCAACGAAACAGGTATACTCATTCATATACCTGTGTATAATATACACACAAATGGTGGTATACGCGGGCACCTATTGTTGGGTGCACCAAGCGAGTCGGATTCGTTCTCCTCTCGATACACCCAATCGGTTGTTCCTCAGACTGTCTTCTTCCACGTAATATAGGTACAGCCCAATCTCAGCGTATACAACAAAACGCACCGTCGCTATCGCGGGGAGAAGAAAAGGAAAGAAGCGAGAGGGCGAATTTTTAGTATAGCCCACATGGCCCGTACGCACCACCGTAGTGCCGAGAAAGAGAGAAAAGAAAGGGCGGGAGGGTGATAGTCTTGATGGCGAGTCAGCCCGTGTTTGGAAAATACGTCTTTTTTTTTACGACAAAGTGGGATCTCGTGATCCTATACATATACATACATGCGATCTCTTGTATATACGTATAAAACGGGACTCTCGTATACTTTATTCTTCTTCTTGTCCCTTTATACCGTACGGGGGTGAACGAGCCGAGTGGAATTCTCAGTTGGACTACAACGCGCACCGAACACTCTTGTTTTTTTTTTTTTATTTTTTATTATTTCTGGTGCGTCAAAAAGTTACCATTGCCCATCTCAACTGTTCAAATTTTTTTCTCTCTCTCAGAACTACATCGAGTGAAATATATGTTCGAAATTAGCTGCTCTTTTTCGTTAAAGAGAGCCATCATTACAATCGTGTGGTGCTCACCGCGGGGAAGCTCAACCGCGTACACGTGGCCATTACCTTTAATTTTTACCCAAGCAAAAAAATAATGACATAATTTTTTTGTCCACATCCACGAGCATAAGTGCACATGTATGTGTATAATACACAGCTGTTTTGTTCCCAGCAGCGCGTAAACTTTCCCTTTTCCCGGGGTGCGATCGCGGGCGCGCGCGTAAAAGGCAAAAGGATATCGGCTTTTATTGGCTCCCTCCCCCTCTTGGTGTCCACTCGGGCACCCCGGACCAACACCTATAAAGCGGAACGACGAGTGCGCCGGCCGGCGTTATTGCGCGAAGCCGCTCCTCGAAGGGAAATAGAAAAAAGGCCGGGATGGAAATGGGAGAGCGGCCGATCGGGTCCGAGGGGGCCGGGTATACGTTTTTACGAGCCTCCCTGAATCATTCCTCCCGAAAAAAGCAAGTCCTTTCTTTCTCCTTCCCGGGATTGCTCCCCTTTCCCTCGTCTTTACTCCCTCCCTCGTAACGTGTCCGACAGAAAAAATATCATGCCGCGAGTATGGGTGGGGGGACGTAATTGTGCGTCGGCCCTTGGCTCCAGCCCCTCGGTATACTCGGCGCGGGGTGGTTGAAGCTGTACAACGCGAGTCTTACGACCGCAGCTGCCGCTCCTGGCGGTGTTGGCCACTAAGTAGCCGGAATTGCCGCACCGGTGGCTTGTAATTAGGTAGGCGCCTTTTTCCATCCGTTCGTGCTCCGCGAGCTTTTCTAGTTTCCGATCTTTTTGTTTTTCGTGGTATTTCACAGCTGTGATTCAAAGGAATCTGGTGCGCTGCCAACGTCAATCGGATATACAGATAAATCGTCAATTACTCACCCACGCAAAACGTAGTAGCCAACATTTGTACGTGAACATTTTTGACAAATTTTCTGAAACTTTTACCAAATTGTGCCTTATTCAGCCGCATCGAGTCGTAGAAAAAATACAATTGACGATATTGTTGCGCTTCGGAAATCTGAACTATACGAGCCATCATAACTTTTGCTCTAATTGAAAACATTTTTTTTTTACAACGCAGAGTGCCGTTCGTACTTATTTGCATTGCTAGACGTTGAAACAGCCAAGGATTAAACTTTTTTTTTATCGAAAAACAACCAAGTATAGAGACTCACCCGTTGCTTTTAACGCGTTAGCGATTTTCCCTCTTATCGGGTGGCGTAAGCTTTAATGCGATGTTACTTATGGTAATCCGAGTTAGTTCATAAAAGACTCTCTCGACTCGGTCAGAATGGACGATAATGGCCTCTGACCTCTGGGTTGTGGCTTACTCGTATTATTCTCTTGTTTTTGTTTTTGGCGAATTTTATCATAACTCCATGTATACATATACCATAAGACTATTCTACGTACATTTGTTGTACTTGCGTTAAGTACATAAATTGTACCATAATTTTGAATAAAAAATACATTTTTATTGTATTTCACGAAAATCAAATCGTTTTATACTCGTGAAGTTCACTGTTAATTATCATTTTAAGCTAGAAAAAAAAAAAAAATTAAACTCTTGATGTGAGCATCATCAAATACAAGAGATATTACATTATTTAGAAAGGGCCATTACGCTTGCCCAGATATTCATACACCATGTTGCCTGCAAGTTACGTTCAAAGGCTTACTTGTTCTTGGACGATAAAGATGATACACGTCTGACCCCCTCTTCTTTTTCCACTTATCCCCGATAATACGAAGAATTACTGAAATTGTTAATCCCCCATAGGTACTTTATTGATTTGTTTGTCCAATGAATGGACTTGCAGTTCTTCTACTCTCGGTTCATCATAGAAATCGAAAATTTCACCCAGTGCCCATGGATTATAACTCCCTCTCCTCTCTCGCTACCATTTAACCTGTACGTGGACATACGTTCAATGATGACAACAATCGTATATTTGCGGGTTTCACAAGATTATTCACATACGATTAACCAGTTTGATGGTTGAAAAATTATAAATTTTTTTCTATTCCGGTAAAAAATGAAGAACCCACAAAATTTAAATTTATTGGAGACGTGGTGAGTCTTGCAACAGTGTTAATACGATGCATAAGTAGACAAGTTTGCTCAAGTAGACAAAGACATCGTGTTTTTACACTTGTGTACGGTCTTTTTGACAGATTCCTAGATCTCACTGAAGGACTGCTGCACGGGCAAAAAGTTGCGAAAAAAAGAGTCGGGGAAGAGACGGAAGTGATCACGAGAAAGAGAAAGGATGAGATACGGCGTGGGGAGGTTTTTCGAGATGTGAGATAAAATGTAAGGTAGCAACCTCTCGTTCCGCTTGAAAAAAAAAATCTTCTCTAATAATGCTACCCACTTATTTCGCGTCACATTATTTCTTCCAGGTAATTAATCCTTGCAACATGGTGAGACATACTATATACATGTAGATGAAGCGAATAGAGATTATTACGAGATTATTAGGATACAGATAATAAAAATTCTTTTAAACACAAAATGCGTACACTGAGCAACCCAATTCTTTGAATCAAAGAAAATGTCTTTACCCTCATTCCGTTAAATATTTTCTTTTAATTGAAACAAATTTAGTCGATTAAAAAAAACATTTCGTACAACTAAATGAGAAATTCGTAATTAAAAAAAGAAAATTTTAATTTAATAAAATATTATTTTCAATTAACTAGTACTTGCGTTGTA
>NW_019379553.1:436667-452627 GCF_000648655.2 Copidosoma floridanum
AAATTAAAAAAAAAAAAAAAAAAGGCCAGAGGAGTCTCGAAAAACGCCGAGCGAGCCACGTGTAGCCATCAGGGAAAATATTACCACGGGGCGATAAGAAAGCCGGAGATGAATAAGGAGGAGACGCGCAAAGCCCCAGGAAGAAGATAATAAAGATAGAGGGAGTCTCGGGCGGCGGCGGGGACAAAAAAAGCCACAATGCACATAACGGGCCCCCGCAAAACCCCCGGCTCTTCCAACGTACAACGCGCATACCTATACGTCTCTTCTTGCTCCCATTTATTGGATGGGTACACTTACCTATACTCGAACACCGTATTCACATACACAAAACAGTTCTCCGGTATTTCCTCGAATATTAGTCCTCCTTTTATCTCGGCAAGTATTTGCTAGGGCTAATTTATTTCCTTTTTTCTTCCCTTTTATCTTACCCAACGGATTATTATTATTTACTACACCTACCCGAGAACACTCAACACGCGTGTCCAAATAATTTGACGTTTTTGCCAAGCTGCACACGCAGCCGTGCCGTATAGCCAATCTCTTTCTCCACTGAGCTAGTCCAACGAAGCACGCGCCACCAGCACACTTGATTATGTTTCCAAGAGCTACGCGGAACGTAAACTCGGTGCTTTGCCGCTTACGTGCCTCTGATAAATTTAATGCCATTATCCGAGCGTGCGTCGTATATTGTGTCGTTTCACGGGAGTTCAGAGAAGAGAGAGAGAGAAAGGGTACTTACTTTTTGCCATTCCTTTCAATTCGCGCATATCTTATTACATATGCATGGACTTTGTTGGATCAAATTTTCTCAAAACGACGGATATCACGAAAAGAAGGAAGTGCTCTATACTAGCCCCTTTTGCACTGCAGACTGTACGTAAATGTATCAAGTATGCTTATATGCACGACCCTCGCGTGAGGCCGTAAACCGTGTCAGAGACTGGCTTTTGTCCCTCCTCGAGTCAGTCATCGGACGTACCAAAGAGTCGAGTTTAGCCGCAGGCCGTTTTACCGTGTCCATAATAGTCCATGTGCCCGGCCGGTGCCGTTTGCTTGTCGGAAGAGGAAGAGAAATGGACGAATTTCGTCACCTCCGACTCCTTTGAAGCTCTGCAATGCAAACAGTTGGCCAGCGCCTCGAGGATTTTCCTCTTTTGTATTATAAGTGTATATATCACCATACATGGACGGAAGACCATCGTTTGAGATTCGGAAATGTCTTTTGGTGCGCCACTCGTCTCTTGACCCCCGGTCGATTTTTTATCCATATCTAGGTATGCAGAGTAACGCAGCAATGTAGAGCCCTTATACGCAGTGTTGGTCAGAGTATAGCTGTAAAATAATAATACTAGTGATAATAATTTTCCAAAAATATACATCGGTATGACGCTTTTGATTCCCGACGGTCGATCAACTGTTTCTCTGTGGTTGTGGACAACGTCATAGGGAGGTGTGCAGGAGTTAGTCCTGGTGCTTACACGCAGACGCCCGGTTACTACTACGTTGAACAATTATTGGATTATTTATATGTCAGACTTGCAGTCTGAAACATAAAGTTGAGGAGGTTCTATCAGCACTTGTTAAAAAAAGTAAAGGCAGGGCAAAAATCAAAAATGCAAGAAACAAGATCCAATACCCGCAACGTAAAATAAGCCATATGTACTTTTTTTTTATAGCAATGCCGTTTCATCTCTTTTTTTTTTTCATTTTCATCGTTAACAATACCCTACATTTTACACACACATCGAGGAAGTGATCAAAATTGTGTTACAACTTTGTATAAAAATCTAAAAACCTAATCCCTAGTCATTCAAAAGAAAACATCATTTTTTAAGTTAAAACGCAACGAAAGTAAGTATATAAAGGGTAAACAATGCGTTGTTCAAGTACGAGAACACCCGAGAAAAGCGCGAAACGCTCATTTCCTGAGTAAACGATTGAGAGGAAAAAAAATAAAAAGAAAACCACAATTATAGCCGACCGATAAGTTCCCTCTACGAGCAATGCGACACCGTATTATTAAAACCAGTTAGCACCTCTCGTTTGTCATCGAGCATTGTTATTGATTGCGCTGTAAGAGGGTATAGCGTCAAAAGTGGTCCACGCGATAAGATAAGCCCTCGAATGGTCCTAATTCACGTCACGAAGCCAAACAAAACGATTTTCTCACTTTCGGTGCCGGCTTTTACGGCTATAATCCATCGGTTCATCGGGTGCCGTATATTATATATATGACGGCCGACGTGGCCTGTCACAGCACCCTTCACCCTTTCGTCACCTTGCACATATATTATACCGTATGCTGCAACAGTCCCGTGTAACGCGTGGCTTGGGTATACACTCGGTCGAGGGTTAACGAACTGATTCCACAACAAGTCGACCGCGGCAATCCATTAATCATCGGGCGCGTTCGGTGTCGGGCGCCGATCGGATGTCAACGCCGTCCTAAGCGGTTTCCTCAAAGGATGTTTATTATTACTAGGTATTATGGCTCCATGAAATACGATCCGTCGTTGTTATTTTCGCGTTTAGTACTTGATGGAGCCAAGTGTTCGATACCTGCGTTAAATTTTACAAGTTACCATATACATCGCATACATATATAGGTAAATGTGATGATGACAACGCTGGTTTCTTTGGCATCTAAACTTTTTATTTTTTTTTATTTTAACTTTTGAATACTATTATTAAAGAAAAGTGAAATAAAGAATTGAAACGTTTTAGGTATATTTTGGTATGTATACGGGAACTTCTAAAGAATATTGATTGTGAAGTTGGTACTATTTGACTTCAAGCTAAAAGTAATGTTCCAAGAAAATTACTCTATAAAAGTTTGAAATTCAGAAAATTCCAAAACATAATCTTTAATGTTCATATTGGGGTTGAATTACGGGTGAAAAGGGTCATAAATGACAATCCAGGGACAATATAGTCGATCATTAGATAAGGCAAACGTTGCAGCTGAGGCATGAAAAGTGCGGACGCGTGTGCATCGTAACTTGTACAGGTAACAAAAACGGGCTCCAGAAATCGAGTGAAGGGGAGAAAGGAAAGGACGAGGTTGGCAGAGGGAGCCGCGCGAGGCGCAGAGCCAATTATTACGCGCGCGCTCGAGTACAATGGAGTTTTTCCGGAAGAACGAAATAATTAAAGACCAAAGTTGTAAGTACTTGCACGGATACGTGTACAAGAACGAGAGCAACCGTCCGCTTTGGTGCGCAAATCTATTTGTGAAACAATAAATTACGCCGTGAACCAGAGCTCCGCGAAACGCAATTGGCTCTCTCTCCTCTGCACTTGTGGGTTTTTCTCGTGACTCGAGCTCGAGTACATAGATGACGAACGAGGAATTAATATCAGAAAGAAGTCCGAAACAACCAGATGAAAATCACCGGTGATTTTTCGAGTTATTGTAAAAGAAGTCACATTTCAGCTGTTTAACAGAGAACAATTGAACCAAGATTTAAATATCACCTGTAAAATATTCCTATTCCTCCTTTCGCTCAATTCAGTTTTTTTGCTCCATCGCGCAATGTACACGAGCTATGCCAGTTGACGACTCGTGCCTATAAATCTAATTGAACAATAACTCGAACGATTATTAAATTTTTTTGTACCTCGCAATCATTTCCATCGTTAAGACCTCTATAAATTTATTACGTAGGCCCACTAATGTACATGAAATACTACTTTCTGGACTACGTTCCAGATGGCATAATTAAGAAATATTAGTTTTTGCACCGCGTAAGACAAAGTCATCATCTTCCTTTCATCGCGAGCCGACCCTTTTGTTTTTTCCGGCAAGGGGCTCGCCAAGCAGTCGGTGTGTTTTAACACGCCTTTTTTTTGAGTGGCAGGAACATATTTAATGGTAAATCTACGGTACATTTAATGGTACATGTATTGTATTAAAAACATATTATGCCAAATGTATTTTTGTAAGTACTAATGTACATTTATTCATAGGTTAATAATTATTCTTGTTACTTTGAACAGTTATTGCTCTGCATCAGCAAAAAAAGACAGCACTCCTTTCCTTGGATGCATCGATATTTTTAAATTTATTCACAAAAGTCAGAAAATTACATCCTACTTTGGTACTTTGGCCTTTCTTTTAAACTTTTGGACGTTTTTTTGTGCCCTCGGTCGGAAAAATAAGGTTCGCACCGGGTGCGTATCCAATCAGGGCCATCACAAGTAACCCTTCACGTTGTGACATTTTAACCATAGACTTTCGAACAAAAAATCGAAAATACTCATTTCAAAACTAAAATCTGGAAATCAAAAGCATATATTATATATGACATATTTTTTTTTTCTCATCTTTGTCGTAGTCTTCGTGTCGTTGAACCATAGAATAAAAAAAAAACATTCTTAATCAAACCTAATAAACGTTTTAGTATCTATCTCGTTTAATTTCTAATTTTTAGTCATAATATCGACAAATATACTCATACGTTATTTTCAAGCATCTATTACTCTAATAAAAATATTTATATGTTTTCTTCAAATTTTTCTATAAAAGTGTTTTTTTTTTAACGCTATGTATCTTTTATGCATCTTTATTTCTGACATTTCAATTGCTCATTCATGTGTGACTTTGTGAATATTTCTCTTTTGTTCCATGTAAATTTTCCAATGTTACTAATTTATCTTATTGTTTTTTACGTCTCGATTTCGTGATTCGCAAATATGTCGCAAAGCCAAACACACCCATTCTCGCTTTCTGCCTCTGCTGCAGTGTTTTCAATTCATTTGCACAATTTTTTGTTTTGTTTGGCTGTGTTGTTATCACGCACCAATTAATTTATATTACAAGTGTACATTTGCATCGAATAAATAGCGCGTGTGCACTACACAGCGTAAGTAGGTATATAATGCCAAACATCCACAGTTTGTTTACGAAAGAAAATCAGAGAGAGAAAGAGGGTGAGAGAGAAGTGAACCGCACGTCGTGGATGTCGGCGTATCTTCAAGGCACACTTGTTGAACGCGTGGTTTATCTACGCCCATAGATCACCGTCAACCGCGGCACCCCAAAAAGAAATAGAGAATGGGCGAAAGTGCAACCGCACTACTTACCCCCTCCCCCTCCGCTTCGATGTTCGCTGCTCCTTTTGCTTCAACACACACACACACGCATATGGGAGTAAAGGTCCATTCGACTCACTACCTCACTAGAGTGTTTTCCCACCAACACCCGTACTCTTTGGCCGCTGATACATATATATATATATACACGGGTACGAGGGGGCGAGTGCTTTTTATTTTCTCTCTTTTTGCCTCTTCGAGAGTTTTATCACCTCCGTCACACCAGGGACGCTGTCGACGTGTATCGGCTCTAACCGCGACCGCGCGGCTTTTCTTTTTCACGCCACTTTTCTTTCCTTTGAAGCCAATCGCGAGTTCGCCTCTGTATAGTACGCGGTCTTAATGATCGTTTCAACAGCCAAAAGCCGCTAGCCAAGTTCATTGTAATTACGTTGGGTTGGCTTATCGGCCGGCGTGACCGAACGACCGCTCCGCTGTTGGAGCAACCTGTGGGAAAATAATTCCAAAGGAATTTTCAATTTCGGACTGGGATGCTGGGAGTGCGTTATTCTTCTTATCGCGTTGATTACCTCAGATTTTTAAATCTATGATCATGCGTTGCGACGCTTTATTTTACATTGTTGTGCAACTCACTGCTCGAAACTATAAATTCACCATCAATCGAAGCATAAATTACTACTTTACGATTACAATGCTTAATTTTCACGCTCAAACGGCAAAAGTAGATTACATCAAAAAATTTCCACGCGCTGATAATTTGTTTGTCTGTTTCCCGTACGCATAATTTATCTGCACATTATTATTGTACTTGGAAACTTTGTACCTGTAATATCAGTGACGTGCAAAATTGAGTTGTTTCCATAGTATAAGCACGGAGCTGAATGCTAAGTTCTGCTAAGCAACATTGAGTATAGTCAATGTTCTGTAAATATTTTTCTTCTTGTTTTTTTAGCTCCTCGTGCATTATTCCTTCAAACTATTACAAAGACTTTATAGTTTAGAAAAGGTCCTTTGTTAATTTTAATGTGTTCATTTTCTAGGACCCTTTCATCATCATCAAGATCAAATGTCTTATTATTATTATTATTATTGGTATTATTATTACCATTATCATAGATTCAATATATAACAATACAAGCTTTCGTTAACGCGTAGACTGACCTCTTCAGGCTCATCTATAAATGTGATAATAACAGTAACAATAAATACCTATGGAAAGCAAATAAGCACATCACTCATAAATAGTCTGTATGAAAATTTAAACTTAAAAAAAATGTAATAGTTAGTTGTAACGGCTAAACAGCTGGCGTTCAATATGTACGCATGTATTACATGTTTGCGACTTTATCATTTGCAAACGAGTCTTGTTAAAAGGTTCGTTTCAGTAGGAAGTCAACAACACATCATCCACATAAAGAATTCGTTTACTATCAACGAACAAGTATTTTAACAGAAAATTAGTTTACATGTACCTTATAACTTTTTTAATTTTAGCTGGACCCAGACGGCGTATTAGTAGCTAACATGCTATATTTATGTTTAACACTGCTGTATATGTAATATTATTTTTTATTTCTTTGTGGTTAATCCTCTTTTACTTCTCTGATATCATTAAAACAATATATTATGCAATGACAACACAACAAGATTATACGTAAAGTCCCTCTATTTTATGTACACATTTTTATCATGGCAAAATATCAATATTTCAAATGCTGTTACAATACGTATGGATTCGAGATACATATTACAAACGTAAATTAATAGGTAACATATGAAGTTAATTACTAACAAATCCCTCTCTCAGTGTGCAATGTAGCAAAATACTAGTACAACATGTTTTAAAAAGCCCATATAATTGTAAGTATAATGTTCGGCTTGACGAACTATATTACATATGTAACATATTTGACACATGGAACTAGAAATGGCAACAATATGAATAGTACCTGGACAGAAATCATTAACAAATGTATTAACTAGAATGAGAGGGAAGTTAGAAAGAGCGTATGTCACGTATTTGGATCATAGTTGCAATACGTAATTGAATTAAAGAAAGTAAATTTAAAACGTGAAACATGAGTTAGTGATACCCAGAATTAACAAAATAAACGATATGAACAGTGACATATTGCTCTAAACTCAGATCGCATATATGGTACATTCATAAAGAAGAGGAATTTTTGATAGACCTTTTTAGTTCTGCGTACAAAATTTGAGCAAGGGTATAAATATATGCTTGTGGCTAGTAACGATGGAAACAATGTCAAGTGGATGTAATATAAAGTAGAATGAAAATATACACAGCGAACGTATACGCTTGGAGGAAGGTGCCAAGTATAGTGATTCAGCGATAGGGGCCAATAGAGGAATACAGAAACAAACGTCACCGCGCAAAGATCGAAATAATACAACTTGAAAATAAAAAAAAAAATTTGTCTCTTCTTATTAAACGAAGATTATAAATTGACCGTTAAAATTCAGCTCAATTCACTTGATAAAATTTCTGAATTTCATCGTAAGTTCTCAAAATAACTCTTCGTTAACAGTTAAATCTAACCATCGATACGATAGAAATTTAATTTAATCATTAACAAACCTACTCTCAACAAAGTGGTCACTTTCGTTGAAGGTCTTTCAGGTGCCCCTGTAAATTTTTACTTTCAACACTTCAATCACCAGACATGCAACGAGCATCTATTGCTCACATACCTACCCCGTAACTGTATTAGACTTGATTCTTATTTACGAGGCAAAGGCCCGTATCGTTTAGTGATTCATAGCTAATTAACTAGAAAGGTTTCGGGTCGACTCGAGTTGGCGTGCCCCGTAGGAATCGGTAATTTACCGGTATCCCGTTCATCCAAAGCACCCCCTATACACTCACAGGATGGCAATCTTTTGCTCCCGGAGTGAACTGCTTGGGTGCTAATTTACCAAGAGCTGGGGTGCTGGCTTTTTGAGTGGTCGATGGCCCGGAAGAGAACACCCTGCTGTAAAAATATACTGGCTTGGCGGCCGATGACGTAAAGTGGCGAGGTATAAACTTAAGGAGCCCTGCTTCACTAAAGGCAATATATTATATATACACCTCCGTGGGAACGAAGAGTGGAATCTTCACATGTTGATAAAAGTTCAATTTTTGAAAAACAACAAAAACTAGTTAAAACTGGTGCTGAGAGGAGGCAGAGGCCACCACAACGTGCAAAGAGTCGAAAGGGGATCAAACACGCCGAGACACGGAGAGAAAGATAGAAGAAAGTGGACGAAAGGAGAGGCTGGCGCGACATTCGAATTTGGAAATGAATTTGACACGAAAAAGCCGAGACGGGAGACCATTTTTTCGCTCCATTTAATAAGAGGAAAAAAAAATAAAACACCAAGAGAAGAGCTCGAACAGGCGAGCGATTATGTGACGTCCAAAGAGAGCGGGAGAAGCCAAGGGTTGCATTATTCAGCGAGATACAAAAATTGAAACGTCTTGAAAAAGAAATCAGAAAGGGGGCTACTGTTCGTTGCTGGATGAACCTCCCTTTCTCGGTACTCTCTTCCTCTAGCTTTCTTGAGCTTTTTTTTTGTTTTCCAAACTTTTTCCGAAAGGTAAAAATGTTTTGCCGTAAGAAAACTGCTTGTTGGTTCTGCTCTGGTCTCGTTTTTCCCTCCATCTTTTAAGACATTGCTTCATCATCTTTCGTACTTAACTTTGCATAAAAGTTTGTTTCTTTTTTTTTACTTTTCAAAATGCACCAGTTGAACACGGCGCTAAGTTTTTGCAGCTTTAGAATTTAAAAAATCATAATTTGTAACTCGCGTCTCTTTTCCTTGGACCTCAGCCTCCATATTTTTCGTGCGCTAATAGCAGGATGTTCCAAAAAACTACTTTTTCAAATTTCGAAATCAACGAACCCATTTACTTTTGAAGTAACGCTCGAGTATTCAAACCTCATTTGTAAACACATTTCGGTATCTGGACGGGAAAAAAAAAACGGCAACAATGGCATACTCGTAATTAATGTGCAGTGCCATTGTCACCATGTACCTAATAATATGGACTAAACGGCTCGAGGCAGTTGCGAGCAAAAGGAGGAGCGTTAATTCAGAACCCATTACGCGAATGAAAAAGAACGTAGTTTATCCAATTTGCCCGAACAACGCGATTAAACGTTAAGGTAACGGGTGTATAAATATGTGCGTGAACATTGTACACGTAGGTACACAAGAATGCGCAAACCGCAATTTGCGGAACGAGATTTCGAGGTCGTCTGTTCTGTAACACAGCCATTGCAGCAGTGGAGGTATAGAAGCTAATCGCACTCGTGGGGGGCGGAGGGGGGCGCAAAAATCACGTTTATGTGTATTAAAAAAAGGGGGACCAGACAGATGGAGGAGCATAGAGGGAGAGAGAGAAAGTAAATGGAAAGGGGCTAAATGGGAATGCTTATTGTATAACTGGTATAGGTAAGTGTATGGTACAGAGTGGCTGTATAGTCTAGCCGGGCCGAGGGCAAAGTGTGTGTATCGCGGAAAGGAAGGGGTCAAGGAGGGTGGAGGGGGGGGGGGCAGAGCGCCGCGCAGCTGGGCACAGATAGACAAGCGCAGATAAGGGGTCAGAATGGGCGAGTGGTGGTGGTAGATAAAAAATAAAACTGAACAAGAGACGCTATGGCGAAAGGGTGTACTGATTGTTACGTGTGTATGTAGGTTTACATGTACAGAAGCGCGTAAGCTTGAGCGCGGGGGGAGGGGGTGCAGTTACGAGTCAGAGGATCGTTACATTGTTTGGGTCTATGCTGCGGTCAAGCATTTGAATGTCTAATAAACGTTGACGTAGGTGGTTTTTTTTTCTTTTTTTTTTTTTTTTTGTACATGCCATTCATCGAGCGGAACGAAAGCAAGCATGCTATTGTAATTACCTACTCGTATTAATGGCTTTTTTAAAAATATACTAATTCTCATGATTAATAAGTTAGTTTTGGGAGTTTAAAGAAAATAAGGGGTTGAAGAAAACTCACGTTTTTTTTTGTTTCAATCAATAAACTGATAAATTTATGGTTGGGCTTTGGTAATTTTTTATCAATTAAGTAAATATTTTGGAATTAAATTTTTTAGATTCATTAGCTCTGTGCCTACAAATAAGAACTGATTTAAAGTTAGGAATCGTCAGATATGGTGATTTCTAATTTTGTGAAAAAAATTTTCTCGACTCGAAGCTAATTGTGGTATTATAAAAATCATCGACAAGTTTTTTATTATTTGTTATAAGGTTTGACCCAGAGTATACATCATGATAGGTTTCTTAGCGTGAACCGAATAAAAAAAAAAAAAAATCTTTTTTTTACAATTATATTCAATCACACAAATTAAACCATGACTTCAGTCAATTGTCTTAGAAATCGCTTTACCTCATACCTATACTTCTGCATATTTTTTCAACAATTAGTAGACACTACTTACTCGAATATATTTTATCTATTTTAGGTGCTAATATGTTAGCTCACAACTAAATTGCCATGCCCACTAACTAGTTAAAATCTTTTTCATTTAAAATACCAAATTCCAAAGTTACTGCAGTCGTATTATCAAATGGTATTACAAAGGATCTAGGCGCATTTTAAAGTCTCGATAGCAACTTTAAGGTAATTTCGGGATTTTGTGGGACTTGTGAAAAATAATTTATATTTCTAGACGATTTTAATGTCATTAAGAGTTATCAAAAATAATTTGAAAGTTTTTCAAGTACAATAAAAGTATTGTTGTAATTTTCTTTTCTACTGATTTTGAGAGTAGACAATACATATTTCAACATTGACATCCACTATTTAAATGTTTTTAAGTACTATTTAAAATAATAAATAATCGATTCAATTGAGTAGCTCAAAACTGCTAGTTGAAAGCGTTTATTAGGTTCAATTTTTTTCAAACGAGGTTAGAGACTTTTTGGGAAATTTCAAAAAAGTACCATTGTCAACACACACACTCCCCCCCCACACACATATATTAATGTNAATTTAGCGCGTTTGTGTAAAGGAGGAACAAGGACAGGTTTTTTTTTCTCCACCTTTTTACTCCTAGGCTAAAAATCTCACATACAATATAAACAACATTACACAAACATTACTCTAGCACAAACATGTAAATTAAAAAGGGTAATCGCCATCGAGAGCTTGCACGGTGCATCTCCGAAGAGATCGAGCGGTCTTCCGAGCGCAACGATACAAAAAAAAAAAACAGATATGCATGCACAGCACGCGCGCATCTGCGTGGAGAGCAGTTATTTATGATGGATTAAGCGGGATTTGAAAATTCCCCCTTTTGTACACCTATTCCTCTATATTCTTCATTTACTTTGGCTTACATTCGCTTTTGTCCGTTGGTCACATTATGTTATGCTGTTTATCGAGTATAGAATACCATCGTAGTACCCATATTCGCAAATACTCATACGTTTGATTTTTTGTTTTGTTTTTGCGTACACACGTGCCATTACTTTTCTCCTTTGGGCGCAATGCAAGTTACGGCAGTAATTTAAATATATACGCCACTATTTGCGTCGGTTCTGCACGTGTGGGTGGAATTACCAATTCACTCACCGGGTTTTGTACGAGAAAATCGGCAAATGTAAGGAGAAAGCGCTGATGGTTTATGTTGCGGCAAGAAGGGGGATACGTATCGGCGAGGGTAGGGTTTTGGGCGAACCCTTCCTCGCGTGTGAGTATACATGTATACATATTAACTTGTACGTTTTGTTGTTACAAGCCGCAGACATATATATAGACAGGCAGACCTCTTGGCCACGAGGGATCAGGTTTATCTTATCGGTGTCCGTGTGCCATTAGACCGAGGGAAGTTGTATACTCTTTCGGCCTAATAATTTTGTGTTCAATACATAAGTAGTATCATTCGCAGTATACTGCGGCATAACATTCTTTCGAATCAAGTTTTAGAATAAGCCAATCTTAAGTGAATGAAAAATAAGCCGATCAAAAAAAAAAAAAAAAAAAAATCCAGTGGCCTTAGAAATCACCTGTAAAATATGAATTTGTGTACACTGTACCCGCGTAGAGCACACAAGAGTCGCCAACGGAGAAAGTCTCGGTTAGAAAGTCGCGTACATATTATACAGACGTGATGTCCAGAGATACCGATCGGCGAGAGGGGAGAAAAAGAGAGGAGCTGGGGCTCGCTTTAAAAAATCTGGATGGCTTCCCTAAGGGAGGCAGGGGTGCCGCCGCGTAGCAGTCACCGTCTAACTCTCTCCGCTCGGCCCGTTGTATCGTGTGTTGTGCCCGTGTACGCGTGACCCGACGCGAGATCGATATATCTATCTCCTCCTCCTCCTTTTCGACCCTTCTATTGTCTTGTAGACTCTACACGCCCGATGTACGTACAACGTGTTTTCACACATTTTAACATTTAGCCTACGGTTTCGACTTGCCCTCCCACTGCCCGAAGCCGTCACCAGTTGTCCGCTACTGCTGCGCTTTGATTGCTGTCTACTTTTTCCCTTCCTCCTCCCTTGATGCGTTTGTTCTTCTCTTGCGTTCGCAGTGATTGATAAATACCTACGTTTTACTTCACGTTAAATCTCTTTAGTCCGGGGTTTTTGAAGTACGGCTTGCGCACAATGATGTCCCCGGTAAGTGCTCGGTAAATTGTTTTGACGTTTTCGCGGAAGCCACTCGCGGGGATGTAGAAAGTTTTGTATTCAAAGTCGTCATTGAAGCCTTTGAAACCTCCACGAGCTGTAATTCCACGATCGCGTGCCTTGATACTTTCGGCGTGCCTTAAACTCTCTCGGAGTGAAACGTTATTTTGCTTTCAATGCATGTACAAACAAACTTAATCTCAATGGCATCCATCTAAAGTGTCGTTGGAGTATATTTCCAATGTATCCATAGGCGATTCGTACGTGGTTCTTGTTGCTTATGTGTCTGCAACGAGCTTGTTTTGTCACATGCTTTTCATCGTCAAAATCCGAACTTTATGCGTAACTCAACTGAATAACGATTCATCAAAATAAATAGTGCGTTACAAGAATAACGAATTCATTGACAAGCGATACATGAATCACGAAAACCGTTTGTGCGGGTCAGTTGGTCAAAAACGAGTTCGAAAGTATTGGGACTTCGTCAGGGACTTTTGAGAAACAAATCGAAATCTAATAATTAATTACGTTTAGTTTCATTTTTTTTCAATAATAAGCACTAAAACTAAACAAAAAAATTATTTTTGTTCTTTAAAAACGCAACAATATCCTAAAGTCTATGACGTAAAGTCTGTTATGGACAAAAATTTCACACCTGTACTGGATATCAGTAGGCCCTCGATACGTATACACACGAGTCTTTTGAAATTTGGAATAGATTCTATTTTTTGATAAGCATTGAAAGATCGATGATCCTCAAGTTCATTCATTAAATAACTTTTTTCTCGTAAATTCAATTGATTTAAATTTTTGTCATGTGTAAAACACGTTCTACCTAACTACTTTTATTTTAACTTTTTCGAAATCTGACTGTAAATTTTATTGATATACTCAAGTAGACGATCTTATTTTGACGATTTTCCATAAGAACCCATGCAAAGCGGACAAAACGTTTGTGTTATCACTATCTCGTCTCAGAGGAACCTCTACGTCTTGAAACTTTGCATTAATATTTTTTAACATTTTTAGAATTCTATACTAATTTTTGTTAAACATTTACTGTTAATCCCATCAGGTAGTCAACCTCCATGTCAAGATCAACTTAAGTTAAGACCAATAATAAATTGTTTGATAAAAGTGTAAATTACTAGCACATCGCTTCGAGGTTTTCGAAAGTGACAAATGAGAATGCGCTGTATAAATTGTTAAATACTTTTCAAAAAACAGTAGCTTTGATGTTTCAGCTTCTAGACATTGTACAAAAAAAGATTGGCAACTTAATCAAGTAAACACGTTCGGTAGTGTAAAAATAACGTAGTCTCTCTTTTATGAGTGAATGAGTATTGAGTAAGCCAACTCGAAATCGCCTTGAAGAAACCGCTAACCGTGTTAAGTTTTTCTGAAACTGTTTAATAAAGTGAAAATAAATTTAATTCTTTTAAATGAATCGCCAGCCTTATTGGGAATTGTATTGTCTGTAAGGCCCTTAAGGTGTCTTTAAGATGGACATTATAGAAATCTGTGTTTGCTGATGGATAGCTTCAAAACCAAAATCTAACGATGGGTCATTTAGGATTGCACTACCGCAGTGACGGGGGCTACCAACAATACAAGTATGCATGTGTATGTACAACGTAAACCTGAAGCTATATAGTCAGCTAGTGCGGGCACGCGTAAGTACATAATATTATACATGCCAGCCGAGTTGGTGCGTGTAGTGGAGCAGAGTGGAGGGTGGGTATAAGGTACAGGGTAAGTGTATGCATAAGGGGATGGAGGAACGGAAGGGGGAGCGGCCAAACAAGGTAATTACTCGGCTATTATAAGGCACAGGCCCGGGGGCGCCTACCCACTACGATTGCGTATTAAATTTAATATATTTCAACGAAGCTCGCTGTGGTCAGGGTATAGCGTCTATTGATGCTGTTTATTTCCATTGTACTTATCATTACACTGAAAGTGTAGTTTCAGCAGGAAGTTGAATCACTTTGCTTTATTTGCTGGCTGCGAAGGTTACTCTGAACGTGAATGAGTGCGTAATTCTTACTTTAAACTTAACTTTCAGACTCTGAGAAAAGTTATACTTAGTTATAGGTAATTATTGTAATCATCTCAGTCAAATGACACGAGAGTAAATTTTTAGCGCCAGACGTGACGATGTACTTATCGGTCGTGCAATGTCAACACGTTCGATTGGTCTTTATTATTTATCCATAATAGTCGATACACTGGAAGCTACCAAGAAGTATTGATTGATTGATAACGAGGATTTATTAAGCCAAGGGCCAAAGACCTGGATGGCACAATTACAGTGAAGCTTATCTTTTATACACTGATACTTATAATTACAATAAAATATAATACAATAAGATATGATACGATATGATATGATATGGCATAGTAGCGCTAGTAAGAATGTCTTTTAACAACAATTATATTACACAGTTTTTCAACTAATTAACGTGCTTATAACCCTTAGATCACTTATTAGAACTTAGTACACAGGTTCAATTTACAGCAAGAAAGCAATATCACATTAACTTGAGCTTTTTGAGTTAAATCCATTCGTTTACAAACAAGAATGAAAATAAAGACTTCTTGAATACTATGGCATTCATAAGGTGATGCTAATTGGCGTACGGTCAATATCACTAATCAAGAAGTGTGAAGACGATGGCCTAAAAAAACTTAAAGACTTGCATATAGAAACACTCAAAACACCTGACATATGGAGGTGAAAAATGTTCAAATATAGTAAAAAAAAAAAATAGTGATGGTAAAAACCATAAACTAGATTAAAAGATTTGAATCAATACAGATTGGAAGGTTAAATTAAAACGTTAACTACTAACGATTTTTTAGTCAGGTTTTTTAGTTGGGAAAACACGAGTTATCATGAATCATGCCAACAGCATGGTTGTTGAATTTTTTGTGCATTTTAAAACACCAGCAACACATCATAGAGCGAAACAAAAAAGTACATGGTAGAAATTTTTTTAAACTCATATACTTTTGGACTCTTTGTTGTAGAACTACAATTTTTTACTCTGACAGTAGTTTTCGTACCTATATCTCCAGGACAAGCACAAGGAGTCCCTCGGGCCTGGTTGGATGCGCACTAGGTGCGAATACTATTTTTCCTATCGAGGGCGCAGTAAACATCCAAATGTCACGAAAAATTCCCTGAGGTAGGAAAACTATACATCTCAATACAAAGATACCAGATGTGTATACATACATATATATATATATGCATGTAC
>NW_019379553.1:452636-547380 GCF_000648655.2 Copidosoma floridanum
TATATATATACACTCAAATGCTAATGCATAAGAGAAATAGTGTAAAAGAGAATAAAAAACAATGGTTGAAAAACGAGTGGAGGAAAAATTGGCACCAAGATAAAGTGGAAGGTAAAATAACGAATATTGAGATAGAGTACGGGTAAGGGATATTGGCATGTAGGGAGTGGAGAGAAGCGAAGCCTCACTAGTCTATTCACATGTATATTCGTGTAGTGGCATAACATCAGTGTGCTATTTTTTAAACTCAGTTTCAGTTTAATTACATAAATAATTTACAGCCAAGGAGTTACTGGCACGTATACTGTTGAATTGTTATATGGAATGTCCGTGGTTGTGATGATACTGATTTCAGTATCCGAGTCACTTATACTAGAAGATAAGCATGTTGACCACTTTACCATCGATGACCTTGCTTGACACTCGTACAAAAGTACATATGAGGAAATCCACAAAAAATATCCCATTTTTGTCCCCCATTTTAATAAAAAAAAATTTTTTTGAGGCACACCTTCGATATAGGGCACATTTTACTCGTAGTGTGATGTACTATGAGGAAAAAATTTCGAACACGATGTTTAGTGAGGGTGACACCCTTTTTCCGCGATGAACATATTAATATTATATCTATATATGTGATAGCTATTGACACAATTTTAAGATGTAAATCGTGGAAAAAGGGTCCCGCGTAACGAAAAACATGTTTGGGAAAACTTTTTTTAAAGTTTAGCTGGAAAAAAGTTTTTTCAAAGGTTTCCAATGACCCATTCCTACAATTTTCCCAAACTAAAAAAAAAACTTTTGATAAACTTTACGTCAAGTAATGTTTGATTCTTATAAAACTTGGCAATCATTAGTGAATTGAAAAAAAATCTGTACGAAAGTTAATAGAAAGTGTAGATAAAGTTTGAAAAAACTTTACAGTATACAATTGAAAGGAAAATAAAAATTGTATATATACATATGTATATAATTTTAGAATCGCTTTACATTAACAAAATTGAGAAAAACATTTGCCAAATTTTTATTATTTTTATCTCATGGATAAAAAGGACTATTTTTTTAACAAAAAAGTCATTACTATTATCTATTACTTACAAGTTAATAAACTACATTTTTTTACATAGACAATAAATAACATACGCATTCATTACGCAAGTGGTTTGAAATTTTACTATCTTGTAATGAGAATGGATTACGGCAAGAGTGCAGCTGAGAGATCATGTGCCCCGATGAATAAAGTGTATGAGTCAGGCATTGAATCCGTAGATCCCAAAAAAAAATTCACAAAGATCAATTATCTTTTGAATAAAAATACATTTTAACAATCTGTGGTAAAAAGACAACTTATCTGATTTGGCTCCATTGCAGAATCGATTGAAAAACCCATGGTTTCGTACTGCAATCTGCGAGCAGATATACCAGCACACGTTTGTCTCTGCACTTGAAGTAGCAGCATTCAAATAAATACATCCAAGACAGCGGAAATCTGAAAATAATTTTTGGTTAATTGTTGGCGTTGAGCATATGGAATTAAAAAATGTTAACAAAAAGCCATTCCGATTTGGCGATTTAGAGTGATTGTAAAATGAAATTTGTGTTAAATGATAATATAAACGAGCTAATAAACATTTACGTTCATTTAAGACACGTTTACGTCAGCAGTGTCCCCATCCGCAATCTCAGCTTACACTTTGTTTGTTGAAAATGGCAATGAAGACGTTGTAGGTTACAAAACTGTGGGCTTAAAGAATTGGAGACAATGTTATTCGCTCCGTGCATCAGGTTGGAGGGGATAAAAAAAACGACTGCAGCGCTGTAGGTGAGCAAAGTTGGCGAACCCGTACCCCCATGAATCGTACAGTAAGCGTTGTATTATATGAGAAAAGATATTATTTCATTTAAAATAATTAGTTGAGAAATCGAAGGCGGAAAAAAAATGTTATTTAGCCAAACCGGGTCTATAATACGGATAAATAATTTTGCTAGGCACTTCAAATCGCCCGAAATTTTAAATAATGGGTTATTAAATATCATCTGTCATATAGTACACAACACACATACTTATCTGTAATGTTGTATACGTGAGAGCCAGAACTCCAAGCAGTCGACATAGGCTGCCGCTAGCTGTATAATCTGAATCAGTGTTTACGTTTACAAAGTAACGAAATGCGAACGAGACAGTGCTGCGTTGTTAATTGCAACAAGAAAGAAAAGGAGGGGGTGGTGCTGTATAAATTCCCAAGTAGACCCCATGAAACAAAACAGAAGGAGCCTTGGATTAGGGCAGTTAGGAGACAAAAGTTCGTACCTAACCTACAGCGGTCTTCGTTAATCTGATAAATAAATTACACATTTATGTATATGTTACCATAACCTACATTTGTCAAGCATAGGCAATAATGTACTTACAGATAATTCTACTTTGTATGGATTTAAGCTGACAGATGTTTGTCTCACAACATAGCAATTGATCAGATGACCGACTCTTTTATTTACATATTTCTGTACGTAGGCAACGTGCCCACTCTCTACTAATTTTTTAGCTTTTTTCAGCGTTTCATTATTAAAAACTATGTTGAAACTTATACTTTTAAAGCCTGTTTGGATAATCATATCCATTTTTTAGGGTCCTGATGTTTACGCGATAGCAGTATGTACGTCTTATTCAATAAATAATACTTTCTCCTATAAGCGACAGTGTTACGATTTAATCATATGGGGGTACGGTATTGCGCGATTCTGACACCGAGGGCGGCGCTGCGTGTCATGCACGGAGCGAATACCATGGAGGCATTGCATACAATCCGTTTGGCACTTAAAAATTAAACATTGCTCTCCAAAATGTAAACGACAGCTCGGTAGGCACTTTAATTTTCACGCTTGAATTTAATCTGCAGAGGTTATTAACAACAACTACAACCACAATACCTGGGAATAATCATTTTTCTTCGTGAGCGACATCAAATTCTCGAATCAATTTCATTACTTCGCTGAAAAAAAAGAACTATTTAAATCTTATCCACAAATTCAAAGACTGGCAAGACTCTGTAACGTGAAATTTTTTTTGATATCCATTTTTTCATCATCACATACTTTTTAAACGTACTATGTTTTTTCTTTGATCTCCATAATCTTGAAGGAAAAGTAGTCTTTATAATTAAAATTATTATGTACAGGGTAAACGTAATTTAAACCCACATAGGAAAAAAGTTTACACTGCCACTCATCTGGATGGTACTTTTTCTTGTGATAATAGCACTTTTTAAAATTTTTAGTATTAGTTCAGAATATTTAGTATATGAACCAACAGTAAGTATTATTTCTGGATATATCGGGTACGAATTGTCAGAAGCATCGAGGCACACCAATGTAAAGATCAGTCGATATGGAGTACACTGTTTTTATTTCGATTATCTTCCTAATTTGTAACTGTAATATGTTTTTTGATATAATCAGTGGTCAGTTATTTATTTTTACATTGTTCTGAAATGGAATTATTGGAAGTCATGCTCTTGTATCTTACTTCTATAGATATCTTTGCCTCTTCTAGCCACTGAGCTTTCTAACCGTGGTTATGTTCTTCTCTATCTGACTTCTTCTTTTAGCTGTTTTCTGTCGTTTCCTTAGCCATTTTTTTTCACTTTTTGCATATTTTTTGAATTTTTCATTCTAGTTGTGTATCTACAATTGTTTTTTTTCACTGTGTTTTTTGTTTTCTGCCTTTTTTTTCTCGTTCTCTCGCACATACATACTTTTCTGTGACAAAAAGGCTATTCATTAGATTAAAATTAAAATGATTTGAAGAAGTAACTAAATTGTAGGGTTCGTCGTGCACAACAATGGACTGACGAGGGTAGTCTTCTCCCGAGAATCTACTCCATTTCCAGCTGATTTTATATACTGATACCAATAACCAAGAACCGTAACAACGACAGCCTACTTTGAACTAGAGTCCTCTTTGCAGAGAAGTCGCAGCTCTCGTCCCAAAATTGATCCCATTCTGATTTCCGACGTATCTTCATTCAACCGAATTTTCACGTGCACGAAAAATACTTATTCCTACATTTTGAAGCTCCAAATCAGCAAATTCGTGAATGTACTCACACTTAACACCTTTACTTAACTGTGTACAAGCAGTCTCGAAAAAAAAAAAAAAAAAAAACGAAACGAAACCGGATCACGAAGCTCCTCATCAAGCAAAAAGAACGACCCGCAGCCGAAAAAATGTAGATGTAGGCTGAGTGTCCTACTCAAGCTGCCAAGACCCAGTTTTCCGATGGGACAGCAATAGGACCCGTACATACGATAGGGCTCATTTCGTACACGCATATAATACTTATACTTGGGAATGTGGAATGTATGGACCTCAGGAAGTTAAGAATAACGTAATACAGAATAAAAAATCCGTACAGCAGCGACGAGAGGAAAACACGCTTGTAAGTGCGTACGTAAATATACAAAAAAGACTTGAAAGAGGGAGAAAGAAAATAAAGAAAATGGCGAAGTGAGCTCGCGTGCTAACGAGCTTTCGAGTTTTTTTGTTCGGCCAAGAGTCCCTCCATCTCTCTCTCTTTCTGTCAAGTATAGGCTCACGAGCTGCACACTTGAGAGCCCCGCTCCCTGATGGGTACCTATCCTATCGCTCGTATTGCTATGGGTACATACATACACACGTAAAAATATATTATGGTCGTGGCCTCTCCAGCATTTTTTTTTTTTTTTTTTTTTCAAATGCCGCACGCGCGGATTCGTATGCACGCATAGAACTCTGTAGCTACCGTGTACACTCGAGCGCTCCACCCACACACCTATGCTCTCATCAACCACGGAGCACTCGAAAATCCGATCCCCTCCCTCTTTACAAGTATACATCATTTTTATTACCGCGCAGCCAATAGTCGTGAATTCTGTTCTCCTTGTCTTTCGTTTCCTTCTTACTTCTCTTCTCCCAAGTTTTTTGTCCCCTAAACTTGACACTTTCATTACGAGCAGGGGCTCATTAGCTTTTGTGTTTTTTTTTTTTTTCAACGCTTCTCCTTATCTTTTCTCATCTTGTCCGTGTCTCTCTTGATGCAGATTCTGCGAGCCCTCATAATTCTCCTTGCTCCTCTTCCCCAGCCCGATTTTGCTCAATATTAATTCCCTCCTAGAGCCATATCCCTATACTGTCAAGTCCTACTGCCCTCGCGAGAAAGCTTCAGTTTTTTTTTTTTTGTTCCCTCTCGCTCTCTCTTTTTTTTTTAACTCTCCTCGAGCTCAAATTATCCTGTCTCATTTTCCCTGCACACGATACGTATACTGTCGTCACTTGAATTTACATATTCTTGGCTTGAGCTCGTCAGATCGGCAAAAATATTGCCTCTCGCGTTACTTCTTTTCTTCTATTGGTTTTTACGAGTATATTAGTCTTGTGGAGTTTTTCAGAAAAACTAAAGTAATATTTTTTTTTTTTTTTTTCACTAAAAAACCTTAATGATTATGAGTAACAAGTAAGATAAATTAAAGTAGTGTAAATAAAATTGTAAAAAAAATGCTGATTACACATCTACAAATTGAAGGGTAGTCAGAAAATTTTTGATTTTACGAATAAAAATAAAAGAGTAGGTATATATTACGCCTCTACCTATTCATTTTTCCCAGGGCTACGTGCATGTATAACAATATATTTTTGCTTTCTCAACCTGAAACCCAACCTATTTTTCCTAATTTCAGGGTTGAGAGTACCATATAACATCCTACTTTTTTTTTTTTTTTTTTGGATGGGGCAAGGAGGGGGCATCTTCATAGACCCACTGGGTTCATGGGTGGGACTCATCAGGCAAGCCTGTCGCCTACTAACCAAAACCAACCTCCTCGTATGAGACCAATCCACAAAGGTTCTAGTCTTCTGTCTTCTATAAGTCTGGCAAAATGATAATGAGAAGAAGGGAGAAGAAAAAATTGGCTAGATAGATACGTTATAGACTGGTGGCCATCTCGCTCTCAAAGAGGTAAGAGGAGGGTTACCCAAACTACAGGGTAAAACTAGAGAAATGGTGGATGCGGGTAAAATTTTATATGTAAGTGTGGATACGCCCCATGCGGTATATGGAGTAAGTATGGTTGTTTATAATCAAGTCATAATTGGTGTAGCTACGTGTATGAAAAGTTTGAGTACACTATAGGGTTAGTGTAAGTAAATTACCTCCCACGTAAAGATCGCATTTAACGATAACTATAGGAATTGAAGTATTCTAACTTATTTTGCGTGGACATTGCCTGCAAGTCATTTGCACGAGTATATTCGCTTTGAGCGCAATCCCGAAATCGCGCCCCCACTGGGCACTTTGAGAACGATTGGCCGTGATTAGAAAAGGACAGGACTATGAATTGATTTCCACATGCTTGTAGAAAAACGATATTGAAGGGTTGGCCACCTGGTGAATGGAGCCGGAAGCTCGATTTCATAATAATTACCTTTTATAATGACGACCAATCGTTCTCAAAGTCTCCAGTGGGGGCGTGATTTCGGAATTGCGCTCAAAGCGAATAGCAACCAAGTGGAGAACATTTTTTCCTAAGAGTATAGTAATTTGAAATTTTACTTAACATGTCCCAGAAATTAGAGGGAGCAAGTTAAGATATCCACAAGACAGCATAATATTAGATTTTCAAGGAATATTCGATTCTTTTCCTGAAATATTCTCGTGTACACCATCTTGATCTGTAAAGAAATCTTAATCGGGTTTTCAAATAATATTTTGAAATGATTGATCTTTAATAGTAAATAATTCAATTTATTTTATAAGACAAATACACACCAAAAATGTATTAGGATTGATTGTGGACTTTCCGATAAAACTACGCATCGTAAGCATAAAATTATCGCGTACCTATACAGCACTCGGATTCCTGTGTTGCAATCAAAGCAGCTTAAATCATTGAACGACTAAAAATCTTCGAGTTCTTTGTCGATCATTCTTTTAAGAAAGAATACTAGTAGTCTTGTTAGAACAAATTTCTCGGCCTTTTCATCGTGATATTGGCTAGAATCTTTTATTTACATCTTAATTTAATATTGACTTAATTTTTTCAGACAAGCGGAGACAGGAGAATATTTTTTTAAATCTTTTAAATTTGGCAGCCCTAGAACTAGTAGTACTTTCAGTAGGAATATGACAAAAAGTATTTTTTTGATACCCCGTTTTCGAAGGTCTACTTATCGTGGATGACGAAGCAAATGTGACGTAAATGCAATGTGCTGATTCTAGTATCGTACGCAAAGTAGTATTTTTCACGATAGTGGCGCTCGAAATTGAAAACTTGACGTACAAAGAAATGGAGCAAAAATGTACAAAGTATCTTAAATAAATTTTTCAATGTTTTCTGAATGATGTCAAATGAAGGGGTACTTGAGAAAAAATTTACTTTTTGTTAATTGCACAATAAATTGTCAGAAAAAACTAGGCTCTTGTGACTTTTAGGGGCTAAGGCCAAATTACGTTGAGAGTGTATAACAATATTATGAGGGTTAACTTAAGTGTTCTATAGCCCCCCCCCCCACAATACAATAATAAAACATATGATAAAAAAATAAAAATTAAATCAAAGTAAATGAAAATTTCATAAAAGATAATATTATTGTTAGCAAACATTTACTTTTTTTACAAATACTTACACATGTGAAAATTAAGGAGACATATATTATTATACTCTTATCATCTTTACATTATGATGTTTATCCTATTTTCGTATCCTCCTTTTTACGTAATCCTAAATTTTTTGAGGATTATCTAGAATATAGTTTATTATATATCATGTCTGATTATTTAATAACACTGATGTGACGACTAAATTACGAGTATTCGTACAATTTTAATGGATTAGATAACATTATTCTTAAGACGAACAATGTACTATACATCGATCTAACATGATTTTCAGCAAAAAAAAAAAAAAAAAAAAAAAAAAAAAAAAAAAAAAAAAGTGGTACCAATTTTCACCAAGAATTAATATTAGCCTGTTCAGAATGTACTTTTTTAACGTTCAAGATTATTTCTCCTCCCCTAGTGCTATTGTACTCCAAGTTTCCTCTTTTTCAGAACAGATATGTATATTAGTGTACTTCTGTATCTGCTACCCTTTCAACGCTGATCTCAAGAGTCCTTCACTCCAGAGGGCCACTCGGCTCAGCAACTATTTTCCTCCTTTCTCTTTCCCTTCCTCCCTTTTCCTCCGGTTGAATAGCATCAACATTGTCAGCAATACTTTCCACACTTGATAATATGCATTCGTGTGTCTTTTTTCCCAAACAAATCGGCGCTGGACCTTTGCACTTTAATTTGGGAGATTCTTTTAGTAAGGGAGTTACTTAGTTGCCCCAGTTTGTCGACCTCACAGTAGTTCAAAATTCAATATTTTAGGGTTGAATGACAAAGATCTAACTTTGCATGGCACACCTTTTACCATTCCATGGTTGTTAAATGCATGATGTCACAAATGTTATAACTTTTAATATAAATACCAAGTAACTTTGTGGCATCTTGAAAAGATTTATAAATCTTGTGTGTTGGATAGTTTTTTTTTTTCGAAATAAAAAATGTAGGTGTTCAACACTCTTTAGAAATTTACTTTGAAGATTAGAATGAGGTTGATGTGAGCAAATGCTAAAATTTTTAGTGAAATTATTATTTTTCTAATTTCTATGCGAAATTGCTGTGATACTTAAATGATATAGTTACTCATTTGGATTTACTTTCTAATCTTTCGTACATTACGTTACTTATAGACTAATATTTTCTTATCAGCGATCAACTAATATACTTGGATCGAAACAATACTCTAGAGACTGTGTTACATTTATACATTTATATTTCAAAGGAGATTTATACTTTTATAATCCATTCGAAGGCTGTTATCTGCAGAGACTGAATGTACTATAGATATATAATATATTATTATTTAAAACTAAATCTTTTCGAACTTTCACATAAAAGGATATAAAATATCATACGTCACATGCTATTTTTATGCATCCTGTATTAAATTAAAATTTTGATAGAAGTGTAAATACGAATACAATGAGAAAAATCTCACGATGCACATGTCAATTCAGCTTTTAGGAAAAAAAGAATAGTAAAAAAATTAAACAAAATATATTGTGTCGAGTATCTTAAATTATAGAAAAACTGCAGTTGGTTAATATAAATCAGTAAATAAACACAGAAAATTAATACCTAAGTCCATTCGCTCAACTGAGTGAAAATTCGGATTGAAGTCGATTGAATTAAATTTGAAGATCATTGAACAGAACAAAATGAAATTTATCGGCAAACAATAAAAAATTATATCAATTTAAAAATAATTTATCCTGAACACAGTATGTTCTAAATTTCAAAAAACTATTATTTCTATCATTGTCATCATTCCACATGTTATTTTTCCATGAGTTTTTATTTTTTCAATATTTTTTAATTAAGAAACACATTTTTTTTCTGTTGTACAATGTAGTAGAAATGAAGAACCTTTAAGTGATTTTTCGGCACACACCTTTTAGAAGGCGTGAACCTTTTGGACAACGACGTGGAACCTTTATAATTCCCATAGGAACAAAACATTTTTGCACATCTTGATGTGCATGACGTTTGAAGCAGATTCTTCGATAGAATAAACGAATTGAATTATCTTGAACTAAACTAATAGTAACACATGATAATTAAATAACGATAATTTTCTGTTATGATTACCAAATCGACAAATATATTTATATTAGCGTATACTTGTCAAAAGCCTCAGCATAACTGTTTGATGTATCAAGCGTGCGGCAAGTATGAAACTCCGCTAGTTGCATACCTACTCAAGTATTAAATCCCTAGAATGGATGGATATTGTAAATTTATAACTCTTTGCACATTCAAAATGATTTAATTAGCCTGTTTTCAAAGCAATGGCAATGCATATGCTAATGATAAAATGATACTCGTAATGTTATTCACCACCAGGACATTAATTAATACAAGTTGACACCTTAAATAAGCATTTATAAGATTGATAAAACTTGTTTTTTCATTTGACAAGGTGAAGTTTTAAATATTAAAAAAAAAATTAATTTTAAAATAAGTAATTATGACAGTTTCTATAACATTTTTTACTGCCTAAACCTAAAAAAATATTTTATAAGAAATATTGTCACCGTAATTACATAATTGCTTGGTATTATATATACGTATACAGTGTTCTTGTATGTTTATCGCTTTTTTATACAGTGCTATTGTTTTTGTTTTATTGTTCCAGTCAGCAACTTTAAAGTGAGTTCTTAATAGTTTTTATAAGCAATTTTCTTACTTTATTGAACGATTTTATGCATTTTACCCCCACCATAAAAAATCAAAGTTACTCGACCAGGATTCGAACCCACCACCGCTATATTGTATCGTAGACCAACACACTAATCGCTGAGCTAACGACTGCTAGTGAATTTTTTTTTTTTTTAATTTATGATAGTTTTTTAATCGTTTTCTGTAAATCTATCTAGGAGAACATTGGGTGAAATAGGCATAGCGGGTGAGATAGGTTTTTGAATATTTAAAGAAATTCGTAACATTATAAATAACACACAGGTGTGTTCATGCCTCCAATGCTAGTCTTCCCCAGAGTAAAGGAGAATCCAGAATTTTTGGAAGGAAAGCCTACAGGTGCTTGGGCTGAGTTTGACAAAAGTGGATGGGTGCAGCTAAATATCTTCACTCGCTGGTTCCAGAAGTTTGTTGAATTTTCTCATGCTTCAAAGGATAATCCAGTGCTTCTTCTTCTCGATGGACATTCTTCTCACGTTAAGAATTTGGAAGTAGTAAGCCTGGCACGTGAAAAAGGAGTTAATATTATTTGTTTTCCTCCACACTGTACCCATCGATTGCAACCTCTCGACGTTGGCTTCATGAAGCCTTTAAGTCAGAATTATACTGATGAAGTAAATTCTTTCCAAAGAGAAGGCCACAAAGTAACGCTGAGAAAAGGCTTCTATTTGTTTGGAAGAGCATTTTTGAAAGCAGCTAAAATGGAGACGGCTGTTAATGCATTCCGCAAAACAGGAATATATCCGTATAATTCGTCTGCGTTTTCTCCTTCTGATTTTGCTCCATCAAATCATGAAAGTAGTTTATCAAGTTCTGAAACATCAGCTGAAAGTAATGAAGGTACAATGCACTCTCATTTTATCATTTTAGTTAAATTTTTCAAACATTAAATTTTGTACTCACATTAATATAAAAAAAAATTTTCGCAGCTGTATTACAGTATTCAGAAGTGATTCAATCGTTGGTGAGTAGTTCGGAAAATCACAAGCCATGTGACATGAATCAAAGAAAAAGTAATGAGCTCATGACACAACCACCGGAGAAAACCAAAGAGAAAACCGTCACTATCCCGCTTTCATACATCACAAGTACAGCACCGTTAATTCAATTACTGGTAAAAATCTGTCTCTTTTAATTTATAATCATACTGCTTCAAATTTTTGGTGATTTTAATTTTTCCCTCTGTAGAACTCCTACTTACCAGTAACTTGCGCAACATCATCAACTACCACTCTTAATACATCCAGTGATAATTTTATAAGTGCTTTGAATGTTTTTCTACAAAACAGTCAAAACAATATTACTCTTGCAGCACAGCGCATACAAGAATCATCCATCGAACCCATGGATGTTGTTCGTACATCTGACGATTTGTCAACGAATGGCATTTCATGTACTAAGTCAGTGCTGGGAAGTCAGTTAACACTGACAGACTTTATTCAACCTCCAGGAAATTCACCGATGAACCATCTAGTTGATTTGACTAATCAGTATGATAATAGTAGAAAACTAATTGATAAAACGCCGCTTACTGTGGCGAAGTCAAGGACAGGAAAATCTGCTGTGATAACATCTGATGACTACACCCAAAAATTAATTGCTTCCAAAATTAAAAAGATGAAGAAAGAACCTTCAGAAAAAAAGCATCTAAAGTAAGAATAAAGTCGAACGTTGGATTAAATTACACCGATGAAAATCAGTAGACTCCCTCCCAAAAAAAAACAGTAAAGACTAATCAAATTAATGTTATGAGTCCTAAAGATGATAGTATTGGATCTACCATTGAAGAAGTTATATCAAGTTTCAACAACATTGATGATTGTTTGGAGAGAAATAATCTATCGATAGAGAGCATGCCTATCTTTTTCGAAAATGATTATAATTAAATTCCTCATTAAAAAAAAAAAAAAAATTGTGATACTATTCTAAGTAACAAAAATCATATGAGATCAAAAATTACTAAATTAGCTAATAAAAGTAAGAGTTCAAAGAATTATTTAGTGTTCTAATCGTATTGTTCAAACAAGTAAAGTTCATTGTGATTAAGATTTGTGATTTAGATTAACAAATTGTAAGTATATGAATGAAAAATGGATTTCAAATACTTTGTTTACAATGTATAGTAAATAAAATTAATAAAAGAAGTTTTCAACTCATTTTGCCTTCCCCATATTTTTATTAAATAAAATTCTTAATATTTTACTTAAAATTTTTTATTTTTATACATACCTCCTTCTCTGCTTAACAAGCTTTTTTAGGCAGGCTCTCCGTGCTCACTGTGCCTTACCCCTTGCTCAGTCGTACCCTACAGTGGGGTACAAGTGAGCTTTTATAGATGCACTCGTTTTTTATTTGATAAGAAAAATTAGGTTAAAATTGCGGTCCCTTACTACTAGTAAAGTACAACTAGGGTTTTTATTAACAAAATGCCGTTATTGCAGAAATATTGTACTTAAATATATTTTTACCACGATTTAAATTACGAAAGGTGCCCATTTCACCCAATGTTCCCCTACTTTGATAGTGTCATAGGATATATTTCAATGTATGATTGTACAATGTTTCATATATACTTTAGTTGATAATGTTTAAATCATGTACTTTATTTTTGTTTCAGGTAAGTTCGTATTAATCAATATTTCATTGAAACGTCATACTTACATATTTAAGGGGTAAGTTTTTTTATAAGATATATTATTTTCAGATGTTAAAAAGTTTTTTGACTGCATTAAAATAAGTAATAATTAAAAATACTGTTGAAACTGAAAATCTTTTAGTTTACTCTAAAGCGTAAGAACTTTAATATATTTAGATAATGCTCTTTTGCATTAAAAATAAAGTACATACAAGTACACACGGTTATACATTTCAACACATTCCAAAACACTGGTGCAAAACCTGTTACACATTTCAACACATTCTAAAACACTCGTGCAGAATCGGTTGCACATATGAACACATTCTAAAACACTCATGCAGAATCGTTTGCATATTTTAACTCATTCTAAAACACTCGTGCAGAATTGCATATTTTAACTCATTCTAAAACACTCGTGCAGAATCGCTGGCATAGTTAAACACATTCCAAAACACTCGTGCAGAATCGGTTGCACATAGTTAAACACATTCCAAAACACTCGTGCAGAATCGGTTGCACATTTCAACACATTCCAAAACACTCGTGCAGAATCGGTTGCACATTTGAACACATTCCAAAACACTCGTGCAGAATCGGTTACACAGTTGAACACATTCTAAAACACTCGTGCAGAATCGGTTGCATAGTTTAACACTTGTGTGGATTTTATTTCAGTTTCAATACATGCTTTGACAATTGTCTTGAATAGTTTTTCGTTGAAATTTCATGTGGTAAATTGTAATTTCCTACGTGTATAACTTTCTGGTATGAAACTGACCTTCTGCCTATTTAATTATATGATACGACACTTCGTTATAAGGTATGAACTCATCAAATTCGGAACAAAGATTTAGATGAGATATAATTTTAGCATGTAAAAACGTGATGAAAGCAGTGCTTAGTAAATAGAATCTCTTTTATAGAAAAAACAAAAAACTTTATATTTATAAAACTTGTAGCACGTGTATCTGAATCATATAAAATAACGTAATTTTTAAACATAACTGACAGTCCCCATTCAACAGTTTTAAAGATTTAACGTCAAATGTTGAAATGATGGTTAAATATTGATTTAGATACACGTATAGTCTTTGATTTTAATTTCTTGGCTTTGAAACTCTGTATTTCTTTAATCAAATATTAAAAGCACGAAATTTTTTTTTAGTTTATGAGGTTAATTTCTAAATTCATTTGTGTCTGGTAAAAACACTAAATTCTTAGTGTGGTTGAGGTGAGACCACTGAAAATTTATTCAATGACATTAATCTATTTTAGTTATTTTAATATAACTCTTAAATAAAAAAAGTATGTGTCACTGATTGTGAATATTTTTTAATAACTTTTAAAGACTCTATACGCTAAAGTTTAATTGGAATCCGTTGTTCGCACGTGACAAATTTTTCAGATTATTTATTAATGTATTATAACTTAATACCATAACAAAGTATGATTTAAGTTTTAAAACTCACACAAAAATCACAGCCAGTACACGTGTACCCATGTTTTCATCTTCGAGCAATGACTTTTGCAAGTGCCACCAAGTATCCGTGGAGAAACGCAATGCATAAAAAGTAGGAAGAATAAGCAAACAAAAGACAAAAGAATGAAAAAGGAGAAAGGAACTTTTGCAAGTGTCGCCTTATCAGGGTTAAAAAATCTTTGTGAATTGCTCTCGTCATTGTTGTTCTCGTAAGACACCAATCTCGGAAATGAATATGGGGCTGCTACAATATTTACGCCGCCACCCCTCGTTTTCTCTGAGTGCAAAAGTAGAAGGGAAAGACAGAGAGAGAGAGAGAGAGAGAGAGAGAGAGAGAGAGAGAGAGAGAGAGAGAGAGAGAAAAGCCACGGCTGTCACCTCGTCGCACATGCATATCTCTGCCTGTTTGTTTTTTTGTTTGCGATCCTTCTACCCTCAGCCATATTTTTTCCACATTCCTATACCTTTACCCCTGCTGAAATATAGGTATAACGATGTCATATCACACGGGGAACGCATTTTTTTCTGTTTGATAACCATTATGATCACATCAAAATGTAAAGTAGCAATTTTTGCAAGATTATAAATTCAACTAAGTACTTTGTAGTAAACGTTATCGTGTGGAGATGAGATGTAAGCAACTAAGCCACCACAAAAAAACTAGATAAGCAAATACGTTAGTAATGGCAGTAGAAAATATCACATCAATACCAAATACCGACGAAAGTTTCTAAGTAGATCTCACATCCAAATAAGGTGCTGACTTTGCTATTTACAAGTAAATGTGTATAATTATAAGCGAAGAAAACAAAGCATACCACTAAGATTCGTGTACATCGTAACATTAATAATATAGTTTTATAAATAGACCGTTAAACTCACACGTTAAACATACACATAGAAGACCAACTCAAATATCGTGTTACTACTTAAATTTCCCCTGGTATGTGTAACAAATTGATCACATAAAATACTTATGAATATGCTTGGAGAATCACCGTGCGTATACAAACCTGCACTTGATAATAATTCATAACCCGTGCACGGTTGGATTCCTGGTTTGGCTAGGTAAAGGAGGATAAATTAAAAAAAAAGGGCTGCTAAAAATCGAGGCTCCATCCTCATACATGGCAAACTAAAAGCCTCTCACCGTACCGCTAATTAGGCACTTGTGAGAGTACAGCCTCGCGCGCGTATGAGCACATTGTTGTACGGCATACCTACGCATATTGTTGTTGTGGAGGAGAAGAAAGAGGGAGAGCCAAGAGTAGAAGGGAGACTGAATACCGACTACACTTCGAGCCAACGTATAACACACTCTGTTCTGTTGTTTTATGAAACGGCGTATACGACTTGGTTCCACGTGTGCCACCGGTACTCTGACTTGCATCCCCTACACTTCTGGGGTGTGTACCATCAACAATAGAAATAATAGCAAGAATATTCCTTATCACATTTTGGGAGCTGCAAATTATTTTACTTCTCTCCTTCGGTGTAGAGCCCAAATAATAACAATCATAACATATTATACTTAAGGAATATTGCATCGTCAATCGCTTCTTACGAGAAGAAAGCAACCAAAGGAATAATTTCGAAAAAATTATAACTCCCAAAAAAATAATCATGTCACTGTTATTGCTTATTTTGGTTATGGCTCTAATTTTTTTGTAAAGATTCAGACATCATTTCTCACTTATCTGTATGACTCTACATTGGTATAAACCTATTATTCTACTATATCATTTCTCTATTAATTAGATGATATTGCTGCTCATTTTTTCCATGTATTTTTTGCGTCTATCGATTTATTTCTCATGCCAACTTGTTCTAACAGGTAAATGCGCACAGTCTTCTTTGGTCTTTCTAACCCTTTTGTCCATCAACAATCCAAAGATAGTATAGACTATACTGGGTACTGTTTTTACTTCCATACACGTTTTGATTAGTCCTTTCCATATTATATGTATGTTTTAGAGATCGGAGATGATGTATGATTGACGAATTAGGGAATTAAACCATCTCATAAACATTTCTGTACACCGAGAAAACCTTATACTTGACTGCCGTGTTTGCACTCGTCCAGTATCAACTGAACAATTCGTTAGATTTTCAATATGCGGCTTTTTCATTTTTTTTGCGCCGTAGTATCGCAAAGTCATCTATTAGCATTATATTTATACATTTTAGAAAACAAAAAAATAGTATACAAGAGTTTTATGCTGAAAAAGTGGCGGTCTCAAAATCAAATAAATCCAATGTATCCGCAAATAATTCTTTCGCAAATGCCCGTAACTGAATTTGGGTACTCCGATTTGATCGTTTTGTATTTTACGTAGTTTTAAGGTATCACAGAAATCCTAATACATTATTAACCAGTGATACAGGTTTGCGAATTGGATACACCAGTCTTGCCAAAATAAAAACTCAGAGGCCGTAACGTTTTGAATGCAGCGTGTCTTTTCGAGGTGTTGGGTCATTTACCCAGAAAGGTATATAAAAATAAAAATATGGCTTCTAAGTACATAAATGATGAGCGTGCATGGGTTAAGTTTAATTTTCATTTACAACGATTATATTACTATTGAAAAGTTCTTATCCAGTGTCACAAACACGAAAAAATTTTAGGAAAATTAAATAAGTGCCCCTTTTTAGTCTTTGTCGATTTCATTCAATTGTGTCGATTTCAACTCAAAAATCCGTGTACGTACTACATAAGTACATAGTAGTGAATCCACGGCATAAGATTTATGTAAAACGTACACATCCCTGTATCCCTTGGTCATAGGATTAGTAGATTAGTAGATAGAATTGGCAAAAAAGCATGGTTATTTTTGAAAAATTGCTTCTAATGTGAAAAAAATCTGGGTGGTAGTTAAGCGGTGTTTCAGAACCAATCTAAATAGTAGACTAAAAATTGTGTCAGCTAACAATCGAGGTGCCGCCGCAGGCCATGCCCCCTCTCTCTCCGCATCATAGCTCTGGGGTTTGCGATCGGCTCGCCGCGCCGCCGCATCCACAGAAAATAGCCCGTTTTTGACATCGATTTTTCGTGTACTTCCGAAATGTCAAACGGAACGACGTTTTAGTATGTTGTAGAGTAACTCTCGACAAATACAATACCATTTGAAAAATGGCAATATGTTGCAAAACCAGCCACTTCCAACTTTTTTGCGGAGGGACCATTTTTTACTTCTTGCAGCGGTTTGCAAAAAGTTTAGATATTAAGGGACACAAGATCTACCTTGTATTTAATTTTCAAGTCCTCATATTAAAAGGAACGCAAGTTATACATTGAAAAAAAAAACGGTCCAAAGTGGCATTTTCTTGCAAATTGACGAAAAACGGCTGAACCGATTTTATCCCACTGGAGTTCATTTCCTTCATCTTGAAATTGCGCATCTTTTTTACCACTATAACCTTTTTTTCCGACTCCAGCTTTTTTCTAGACGCGAAAAACCATTTTTGGCTACTATTACCATTCTTTTTGGGCCGTTAGCTGACTTTGGAGTCTGAAACTCTTTATATTTGTTCTGAAATAACATAACTACCATCCAGATTTTTTTCGCGTTAGAAGCAATTTTTCAAATCGAAAAGCTAATTCTATCCTACTAGATGGGCTTTGAAACATCGCGTGTATAGTATTGTTATCGTTAATTTCGTGAGTTTTGTAATTTAGTTGATGATTCCTTTATTTGTATTATTATTTTTTTTTTTTAATACATAATATGCGTGCTTTAATCGACTGCGAGATCCAGAGTGTCAAGCAGCCGCAGGTATGAAGCACGAAAGTAGTTGCTGCTTTCGGGGCCGTTTTTCTCCTCCTGTTGTTTATGAACGATAAAGGAGGCTACGCAGTGGTCGACTGAAAGTGTCGAACATGAATGTCTGGCCGTTGAAAGCATGTACACGGTATGTAGTTTTGTTTTGTTTGGTTGCTAAGGCATTTCTTTTTATAAATAAAAGGTTACGTGGTTTCTAAGGCGGCGAACGCTTTTCAGTTTTTGATCAGCAGCTAAAGCGAAAGGACGTGTGTAAAAATCGATAATTTTTCTTTTAATAAAGCTGTCTAATAAGCTGTCATAATATTACATTGATTTTTGTGTGCTTTATGTTGAAATTTGAGAGTTTATAAGTTGTCTTTTAATATTTGCTCCGTGCAGGAATCTGAAACAGCGCTACCACGCCGCCTGTATATGGGTAAAAACGGCGGTACTTACTCTTAAGAATAACATAGCCTTTTATGGGCATTTTTTTAAGGCATCAACGGATCTGTTACAACTAAGTTGAGTTTACATAATGATTTGAATTGGTTTCAATCGAATTCTTGACGTTTATTGACACTAATATCATTGTGCTCGTTGCAATTACATCGGAATGTTTTTTAAACTTGATTTTTTTCACAAAGCAATTAAATCAAATTACAAGATTCTGGCACAAAAATTTTATTTAACATAGTGCGTAGCATAAATGCAATACTGATGTTGAATAAACTTTTTGTAAAATTCTATCTGATGATCATGTTTTTTTACATCCTTTATTGAAGCTCTTAATATTTATACCTTCTAGTTGTTTTTTTCTTTCGATTCATCTGATGGAGATAAAGTAGTTACACTTTTATCTGTAGTGATAGATGATGTAGTTGCTGTAATTATTGGTAATTAAATAAGATTGTTCTGAATTTTATTGTTAATGTGTCACATTTATTATCTAATTTTTTTATCTTACCTTTTAAATTTCTTACTTTTTCCTGATTATCCCTCAGTTTAGTTGTGATATCATGTATTTTATTCATTTTATCCATTATACTAGCCATGTATTTTTTATATTCTTTGTCCTCCTTATCTAGATAAATTTATTAAAAAATTCTAATGAAACATTTTTTTAATTTATAGCTCGAATCGAAGATCTATTAGGTAAAATATCAAAAAATATTCATGTTCTTATTTTTTACTCGTAAACAATGATTAACAAAGATGACTTTCATTAATCTTTGCAAGTAAAGGAGTGTGACGTTACTTTCTAGTTCATTCACCAGAATAACATCTCGTAAAAATAATATATCTTTATGAGTTATTATCGGTATAAGAAAAGGGAAGAAATCTTTATCTATAATGACTTGATAGTCTCCCTAGTTGACCTATAAGTGGATTCTACATTTCTATATTAGTTATGTTACACGCGCTCCAGACGATCGATTGATACTACTTTTAGAATAACTTATAAGGGTTAAATTAAACTTGTAATCATATACAAATAAAAGTAAAAAATTTTTCCATCATTTTTTCTTGTGTTTTTTATCTTTGCTATTCCATTTTACTTACATGTAAAATTTTTACATGAAACATGTACTATAATTTTTTTTTTTGATAATTTTTGTTCCAAATAAAGAAATAATGATGAAAACTTTTCTTTAAAAAATTTATGTTGGTGCTTCCCCTTATTTAATAAGCAATATTCAGCAATGTTTATCCATGTTATTTATTTTTTGTTGAATTTCACCAAATATTTTGTCCAACTCGCGGAATAGCTGCCGTATACATGTTTCTTATTTTACGATTGGATATAAGCTCGGCTACCTATATACGTTATACGTCAGTACACTGTACACGTTTTTATGCTTTGTGGCAATGGACCACCTTCATCTAAGTGCAAGTTCTGCGGACACGAGTTGATAACGCAACGATGTAGAATGAAATTTCTTTTCCCAACCTTGATCAGAGGTGTCCTGAAAGTAGTCGATATCGAACAAGAAGCAATTAACACCGTAAAACGACAGCAAAACGAAAAGTACGAAAACAGAGTACTTCATTGTCAAGACTTCAAACTCGTGGTTCAGCGAAAAAACTGCTCCGACCGCAGACATCTCAGCGGCTTATATAATGTCAAATAATGATGATAGTGTGATGCATGACTACACGTACGTGGCTGTGCATGAAATTCACCTACAAAGCCGAGTGTTCATGAATACTTTAATACATTTTTTTGTCAAACTTGAGCACTGGGAAGTACGAAACATCGGCAAGATTATCTATTGACCCTCGATTACATTTTTTTTCAATTCAATTGGCACTAGTCAAATACTTGGAAAACAGTAGGTACAGTTACGTTTCGAATAATTCCTTCGTAAACCATGATGTCTATATACAATACAGTGCTTGGTCATTACGTAAACAACGTACAGCTGTAGCTCTCGGTGAAAAACTCTGGATTTCCCAAGCGCAAGCTTTTGTACGAATCATCGGAAGCAAAGTTCGATTGCCTTTGGAAAGGAAAATTTGACCTTTTATCGAAGGCAAGAGTCGTAAAAAGTTCACCCTGGCTACGCTCCCCCCCCCCCTTTGCATCTGTCCCCTTGCAACCAACAGGCGCTGCGCGTGCACATATATTAGGTATACATAATAGCTGGCATTTATCGCCCGGCTCGCAACGACAAAGGATCTCGCCTCATTGTTCCGACGTGGATTCTGGAAATGCGGAGATGGAAGACACGCGAGGAAAAAATAGAAAGAAAAGGAGCCGAGGGCAGAGGGGGGGGGGGATTTATTGGCGCTATCCGATACCGCATTGACTCCCCGAGCGGAGTCGATGAATGGCGTTGAAATTTCCTCGCCGTGCACTATTTTATCGTGAGACGTGCGTTTGTCAGCGTTGAACTCCAAGCATTTGTGTGTACGCACGCGAGCTACGGCTTGTTACGTCCACCTGGTTTGGCATCTCAGTTGTTGCACGGCCAAGCCATTCATCAGTTTTGTTTTGTTTATTTTATTTGCCTATTTTGACCTTGCCAACTCTCATATACTTACGCCCCAAACAAATAAGTTGAAAGATAAATAAGAGCAACAATACAATATTCACATTTATGTTTTACCGCGTGGTATTTTGATTCAATTCAAGTTTGTTGTACAGAATAATCATTAGTGACATAACTACATAGACAATTAAATTGATTTTGGCTATAAAATGTATCCAAACTTTTCTATCAAATGATGTCACTCATTTAAATTGCCACACTGTATAAATTGTTGAATCACGTATTTGTAAAAGACAAAAAGGTACAAATAAGCATTTTGACGTAGAGAAGAACAAAAATACGTTTTGATTTCTATTATTAGATCGTTTAGGTCACTTGTCGAATAACATGAGACCAAATATTATTATTACTTTTTATTTTGTAATATATAGATAACAGAGAAGGATAGAGCTCGTTAAAGTTTGGAGTGACGCCACTACGTGGTAGAACGATTAACACTCGATTACATTTAAAATGAATATATTAATTAATGTCACTTTGTTATAATCAATTAACGTTAGCACGCTCTATCTATGTCGGTTTTTGTGTATGTCAGAGGAGACAAAAATACGTATCTAATATTTCCTTAAAATTTACCTAATGCACTTAATGTATTTTTTTGGGTAATTATTCATGTGTATTTCTATTGAATTTTTTTTTTCACACCAGAATTTCCTCAAAGCTCCTGCGGTAGGTATTTTTGGACACGAAGGCGAATTGAAAGCGATGCGAATCAACTGCCAGACTCTTTGGTGGTGAAGCGAATAGTGCTGGTGGTCTCCCGAGCGGATGTGCGCAAAAATTAGTGCTTTTACCTCTTCCATCACTTATGTCAGTTCTTCTTTCACACAAAAAACGCCTTTATTCGGATTTTTTTTTTTTTTTTTTTACTTTGCTGTATTTGCGCTTTCTTCGAATCATTCATTACCTTCGCATGAAATCCTACTTTGGTATGGTCACTTCCGCAATTTCGGAACACGATTAAAGAGGATCCATGACATTGAGTGCAGTTTTTTCTCACGGTTTGAAATTGATATTATTCCTAATAATTATAAGTTGGGGAATTTATACTTCAGCATGCGATTATTTCAAATAACATAGTAAAATGTGTGAATGTAACGCTTCAAGTCAACAAATTATTAAAAACAGCGAAAAACTTTAGGTACAGTAACATATAAACGTTTTAAGAAAAAGTGGCAAGTAAATGTACTGAAAGACTTATATGTACTTGGAGAAAAAAAAGAAGAAAAATTATGAAAAAAGGGATAAAATGTTTTTGAATACATGAAATCCAAAAAATTACCAATACATATCTATTTTTGTGATCATAATCAATGACATACAGAAAATACTGCAGAAAATTTTCAAATATTTCTACGGAAATTCTCTGAACTTCAAAGATATCAGCGAATAACTTTCCAAGACTGTTGGTGGTTATTTCCTATGTAAAGATAAATTATAAAGACTTTTTGCGGAAATTTCAAACCTTGAAAATGAAATCACTTATCTGGTCACATTTCATTCTTCGAACCTTTTTTTAGATACCCATAATGTTATGAAAGTTGTGGGAGTCCAAAAATTTGTGATAGCGGCCATGCAGTACAGGATTTAGGATGGTATCTTTTACGATCGACGATCATGGTTTATATGCTCGTTCTGTAACCCCTAACGGCAAAAGTTACTGCATGGGTAACCTTAAAAATTGGATCTTGGAAAAACTCGGCATAGCTCAACTTTCTGAGATTGAGATGGCCATTAGATTATAAAAAAAAAAAAAAATTAAACAAAAAAAGCTTACCACATTTTGTTCACTTAAGCGGGTACCGATCCAAGAGGTGGCGATAGGGGCGATGCCATCCCCTCTCAATATAGATCCCAACAAATCTTCAATAAACGAATCATTGACAACCATTGTTTTTCTCGTCAGACAGCAAGTACTCCCGACCACCCCTTTCTTCCTACAGTGTTTTCTGGACCTGCGCCCTTTCAAGGTTCAAAAATATTATCGTAGAAAAACTAACAAGCAAACAAGAATGAAAGTTAAATAAGAGCTTGTGTTTTAAAACTTTTTTGTTTATGAATAAGGATACCGACTAGGTAAAATTCCATAAATTGCAACCATGATTCAGCTCATTTTACCTACGAAAAATGGAGGAAACAAAGAGGAATATAGTGGGAGGGAGAGAGGAGGTGAGTGTTTAATTGAATTAACACCTCGATGTTAATTGCACGGGAGTACAATCAAGCAGCAATAGAGTACAAGTAAAGTATTTTTTTATTTTTTTTTTATTCTCTGGTTTGTGAGCATCTGTTTGTATTCTACGCATTTAAAAAATTCTCTCTTCCGCATTATTTAGCAGAGTCAAGCCGAGCCTTTAGCAGCTTCTAACCTTGGCCTTTGATGTAACGCCGACAATGAGGTGGCAAGTGGTAATATATAAGTGTGCCGACTGTGGCGCTTTCGCGCTCGTAAAATGCGTGGGTGTTGTGAAAAGCTGCCCAGCTACGAGATTGAGCTGTTAACGACAGTTATAGGATATTCTCGGTGGTCATTGCTATTCCATACCTGCTGATGAAATATTTAACTTCAGCTAAAGATTATGAGCTGCCTTTTTTATGAAGCTTTGCACGCTTCTGACAACAAACGCGGGAGTTACAACGATGTTTTTAATTATCCAAACCCTTTTTTTCGTAGTTACCAATTTTTACAATAAGGGTCATTATACTGTTGGTCTGAAATTGAGGCTTGTAACGTTTCATTATACTATACCAAAATTAAAATAAAAAGTGAAATTTCACAAGTACAACTATGACTATGATCAGGTAGTGGAAATTCGTATACTTTCAAAGGTATTCTATGATTTTCGTGTCTAATACAGAAAAAGCTAACGTTAAGATTCTAGCTCGCTACGTTTAGAAAATCTTTTTTAAAAGTACTTTCATTGTAGATTCATTTCAAATATATTTTTAAGAACAACTCGACTCACGAATAGAGTTCATATTACATTTTTAATGAAACACTACTATCACAAAATTACATCAATCCAAAGATATAATCAACATCTTTATCAATCAAATCTTCGTCATAACAACTTGCAATATCCAAATAATAATCTAGAAAACAATATCATGGAATGGCATTGAGATATCAGTATGTATTGACACTATATTTTTTTCACCAAAGTCAAATTGAGTGTAAGTTCTTTAGATTACCGTTTTCTTAAAGATGACTTTCATGTTAACTGAGATCGTACGAATGTTTGCGCTTCTTCTTTGACCATGAGATATTCTCTTGTTTAAATATAAACACCCAAACTGTCACCTACAGTTAACGTTTCTTGTGAATTCCAGCTGTATAGTTGTCCTCGGCGATCCAATTTCCATCGATCGCAGACATATTTAAAGTTACGAGTGTGAATGAATATCTTTCCAAGTTAAAAATAACCCTACACACTACCAGGTTGAGATTAAAAATTTACGGCGGCACCTGTGCCGAATCACCTCTTTTCTCCTAAAAATTAATCACTGCTTGGCTCCGCGCGGAAAGGCGTATAGGCACAAAGCAAAGCTCGCCAGCGTGCAAAAAAGTACCTGCGCTCGTTGGAGTTAATCGTGCTCGTAAAGCGGGAAAGACTTGTGGAAAACGAGAGGGAAACAAGAGGGGACAGTCACTGCTGCGACTGACTCGGCTAATCGACCATCATTCACCCTAATCGCCGCACCCACGAGTACCTATACCCATGCACCAGAGGTCTGACTATTCCCTCTCAGGGAAGGCTCAGAGATGCGTGGAATCCTTCGGCGAATCGGATGCAAAAATAAGTCATGTTAAACGATGTGAAACATTTTGTTAACTATTACAATACTATGCAGTAGTACGGACATCTGACTTCATTTAGATCATTTGTTGGAGTGACATGAGTACAACATTATATACTTAGACTAGTTCATTGTGACATGTTTTAAACCACTACTGCTTGTAACAATAATTCACGTGTTATCGTTAAATTCATACGTACAAAATCAAAAACTTGATGAAATTTAGTTTGACTAATCGTTTTATTTGAAAGAGTGAAAGTGGTAGGGCGCCTGTACATGGGAAACCTGCAGTCTGGAGAATGCCAGCCAAAGCTTTGGCAGACGATTCAGTTTAAATTGATACAGATCAAAAAATTTTTTAATTTTTATTCGGAACTATAGACACCTTGTTTGCAATGGAACTAGACGTCAAGTCGTATTTTGATGTCAGAAATTGATTTCGGTGAAAATTTTTTATAACTATTCACCGAAATCAGTTTCTGGCATCAAAATGCGACTTCGAAGTCTAGTTCCATTGCAAACAAGGTGTATACATATAGTGTCGAATGAAAAAAAAAAAATATATATATTGTTCTCTGTCAATTCAAATTGAATCGCCCGCCAAAGGTTTTGGCTGGCATTCTCCAGACTACAGGTTCCCATGTACAGGCACCCTTGCAGTGCTCCCATGTACTTTTTTGTAGATAAAAAAAGTCACTTTTGAATCATTTTTTTGTGCCTTTGCAAATATTCCACGCTGTTCTTGCCTATTCCCAGTAAGTGCCAAAACGGATGGACATATCCATTGACTGTACCTCCGTCCTAGAGATACAGTACGCACTAACCTACGAAATATTAGAAATGTTTTTCAGTGGTAACTATTAAGTTTGTCCGAGGTTAACTTTTGACACTCCAAAAAATTACTCTGCATAAACGGTCGTTCCTAAGGATAAAATGTTCAAGTAAGATTGATTTATATTTTATTAATCGACACGAAGCCCCCCCCCCCCGACTAAAACATGTAAATATTAATGTTTGACATATCATCTCTCTAGATTTTGATACGTATACTGCTCAAAAACTTAAACAAAGTAAACCCATCTTTTTTTTAAATTTTTAAAATTGTTCTGTAAAAAGAAGGACAAGCAAGCTTTGTGCTAATATATTGGCAGTGGTTTTTCGAATATCAAGTAAATGTGCATTTTTCATTGGACCAATTTGGTAAAATAAACTAGTCTTACGTGAAATACTGTGAATACATCAGCAAAAAAAAAAAAAAAAAAAAAAAAAAAAAAAAAAAAAAAAAAAAAAAAAAAAAAANAAAAAAAAAAAAAAAAAAAAAAAAAAAAAAAAAAAAAAAAAAAAAAAACTAATTAGAAACAATGTAGCGACTCTAAGGAGTTGGCTTGGATCCTTGCAAGAGTCCAAACAACATCCAACCTGATAAATAATGAATTTAAAAGCGCATTTTCTACTCTCTTGCGTTTTAATTGAGGATGGTAATTCTCTCTTTGTCATGATAAGACTCTTGAAGTGGTAGGAGAAAAAGAGAGATATAGAAAGGGAATACAGAAATATCATAAGGGGAGTGGAAGAAACATGCTACGCAACCGTGAAACAGATCCTTTTAAGCCTTTAAGCTCTTTAGGGGTGTACTTAGCTGAAAATTATTCGATGATGCTCACCGACTACGATGGTACTCACCCAACATTTTTTTTTTCTAAAGGGATCATTCACATATTTTCTTTTCTTCACTGTCTCTCTAAATGCTAGTTTCAGCTTCTGACATATTTATAGCCAAACAGTCTTTGCATTCAGTGTGTTATTCATAATTAATTCAAAAATAATGTAAGTGGATACCAAAAAATTATTGGAACAAAGTTGCCTTTTTTTTATGTTACATCAATTTTAGATGCACCCAATACTTTATCAAGTCTAATCATAACATATGTTATAAATAAAATTTCGTTGAGAAATTCCGACTTGGGGTTTCACAATCGCAAGAAAAGTACCGTTATTTTACGGTAACGGCATTTCAATTGACATAGATTAAAAAAAAAAGAAAATTCGATGCTAATCCTCTTCTTACATGCTGTATTTTGGACGTAATTTCAGATCCATCTCTGGTCAAAAAAGTTATAGAAAAAACCGTTAAAAAAATTTTAATCTTTCAGTTGTGAAACGACTTCAGAAAATAATGATGGTCAGCTTTGCAAAGTGATCACAATTTTTATTATTCATAGTATGATATTAAACATGAAGTACAACCACGGATCTCCTTTTAAAATTTTCAAAACATAACTTTCGTTTTCTATGCACGTGCAGAAACCAATATCCACATTCTGTTCATTTATGAATTAATGATAAAAGTCAGTAAAAAAAATGTATTCAGAGTTTTCAGGTTCCGATGGTGTACGAAAAATTCTATTTTCATTTCTTTTGAAAGCACGTAACAAATAATTTTTTTGTGGTACTTTTCATACGCGAAATTTATGACCGAAACAACGTAGTACACCAGCACGTGTAGATAATCAGTACACTGATAAAATACGCTGCTTTCGGGTTTTCGAGATGCCGATCGCTCGATGTTCATAGCCACGCTTTTAATGTCGGCAACATCCATCGGATAAAATATAAGCTGTTGAGTGTGTGCAAATAATTTTCATCCAAGAGCCACTGGGAATGTGGACTTGCAGCTAAAGGCCCACGAGCAGCATGAAATAATCCACACGTGAGTAAAAAAAGTGAGATTATTCGAGATAACAGTGATTTTTTTTTTTTTTCAAGCTATCAATCTACAAAGCTTAACAGATGCAAATATTAAGTAAACAATGATTCGTGTGTTTTAAATGTGCAGTTGTGTGAATTTTTATTTCAATATTCAATATGATGTACATCAACCCCAGAAATCGACGAAAATGATTATAATGAAAAAAACGATGTTCAGAGCCAAAATACTTAATAAACGTATGATCGATTTATCACCTGGATGCATTATTTAATAAATTTTCATTAAAGTAATAATTTTGAATCGTAATTTATTTTTAAATAAGATGAAGGTAGATAGAAATCTTTGATGCACACGGCTTACAGCGGTATTATTGTGTGTCCCGAAAACACCGTAGAACAGTTTAAAACGTCGCTGTATATACATCGTGATGGCATTAACTCAGCAGATATTTGTTAAGATATAAATTATTTAGATTAATATTTGACAAAGAGAACCTTTTTGCTTAAAATTAAGTAAATCATGTAGAAAAAAGTATTTGCTTTCATGAAAAAAATGAAAGTGATGTAAAACACGAATCTAACTAGTCGATCATTACCGAGGGTGAAAAAAATCTGAATCAAAGCTGATATCAGAATTTCTTCGGGGCTGGCTCGTTAGCAGGCGTTCACGTTCATCCATCCGCATTAATCTCTTGTTCACTATCATACGGTGGATGCACACGATATCATAAATATGTATATGAGGAACAAAAACTTGCACGTGGTAATTAGAAGTATACACGTACAACCCGATGCCTGTATAATATATTATATATTACGTACGAGGTTGTATTGCTTTGATATGTGGCGTACCCGCTTGTGCGCTCCACACGTCATAATAATGTGTACAATGAAAGCCTTATGGCAGGTCTATTATGGGAAAGCAAAGAGGAAGAAGCCCGGGCATCCGATTACCACTCTCCTCCTCCGCTTACCCTTTTTTTCCTCTTAAATTCATCCCAGCACACGCGCGAGTCCGCGCATTGCAAAATCCTCGTAACAAGCGCCTCTAATAACGCGGATTCGTGCGCGGCTGCTGCTCGCTCGCGAGCATATTGTAAGCCCATCGATATAATATATTCCTAGAGCCTTCGGCCGCCCCGTTCACTTTTACTACTCCCGTAATGGGAATTAAGGAGCAAACTGCCCCCTCTCCCCCCTTTCTCTTTTTACGCGCGATATCACGCTCGCCTTGCCTCCCCCTCACTCCATAGTGTCGACTCGGCCTCTTTTCCCATCTTTTCCACCCTTGCCCTCTTTGCGTTTAATTTCCAAACATAGTCCCCGGTGATTTGTCCTCTTTCTCCCCCTTTCTTCCCTCGCCCGCTCCCTTTTTTTTTCTTCTTTAATCTCTGCATACCGTAAAAACAGAAGCTCCCCTCCAAGATTTCATTAGTTAAGTGTGCGGAAAACTTTTATCCCCCGCGCCAGATGAGACTTGCAGTATTTTCGACTTTTTTTTTACACTAACTACAACCTGCAAAATCTACGTTTTTTTTTTTTTAATTTTTTTGCAAAATCACCAATGTCCTTTTTTCACTGGAAACAGCCTTTTTCAGACACTTGGATTGACTTCAGGTGAAAGTTTCTGGACAGCAAAGTATGATTTATGCATGGCGTACAAGTAGGATGATAAAAGAAAAAGTTGTATTAGCCGCAGGCAAATCGATTGCAAACGCAAACAGTAGAGCTCGTTCAGCGAAATCAGAAGGATATACACGCGCGCGCAAGCATCCCTCAATTACAGGCTAGCCGTATTAAGCACAACAGATTTCCCTCGACGTATTGTGGAGCACATTTGAGTGCACCTTTGCCTATAGGCCCTCGGGCGGGTGAAATTTAGCGCTCGAACCGGCGAGTGCTTTTCGGTCGGTTGGCGATTTTTAGTTCCCTCGTTGTGCGCTACATTTTCCCGGTGGAGAATGAGATCGCCGCCCTGATGGTGCAATTTCGAGAAACTCATCAACCCATGCTGATCGAATCTATCCGCTCGAATGATACGTTGCTTAAAATTTTTTGCTCTTCCGCGATCACGAGGTCGCGGTTTGTTTGGGGACCATCAAAACTTACACTCCATTTGCAGTGGTGAAGTTTCTCGCAAAGGAGTAAAAGAGATAGCGTCGAGACATTTGGCTTCGTGTCACCGCTTTGGGGAATTAAATGTGCCCGTGCAGGTTTGATGTCCTCCATGAGCTTGAAATGGAAGAAGTGCGCGCAAGCGTAGGTGGAACATTGCCCTGAGATAACAGTAGTGTATCCTGTATCGAGTGACGATGTTTTAAGCACACAAGCTCCGGTGAACGAGATTCTTGAAAATTATCTGGTCTGAAGAGGATGACCGCGTACGTAACTATACACTCAGAAGCGTAAGAATCTCAAACAATCTCTGGTGCATATACTGACCCCAGATGCAGAGTAAACGTTTCACTATCCAACTTTCCATTTGTCTTTCCGTTCACATTTTCTCTTTCTAGGCGCGCTTCTAGTCTTAATCCCTGTCCTTTTCAATTTTTCCTTGTCAGCCAGAGTTTTTACTTTCCATTTGTTATTGGAGCACTTTTTAATTTTCAATTATTTTTTCTTTTTTTTCATTCTTTGATGCGTATGTATTTAATAGTGAACTGAAATTGGACGTATTTTTTTTGGACTTTTACGTAATTTCACTAGGTGATCACATTTTTTATTGGAAACATAAATGGCAAATTCATCAGTTGATTAATAATATAGAGAATTAAAAATAGTTCAATATTGAATGGTTGAAAAAAATTATGTACGATTTGTTTAATAGTAATAAGCCATTATTATCACAGGGAACAATTTTGTTTTGTTGATTTATTTAAAACCACCTTGATAAATTTTTTTACTAAAAATTTAAGTTTATTGTTAAACAAAAAAAAATGAATAATTTTTACTTGTTGTCCCCTTACTAATAGGTATGGAAATGAGAAAAAAATGTATCTGCCCTATCTATTCATTTGCGTAAGTGTACCATCAATCAATTTAAATTTTTAACGGCAAAGTATTCGTTTTTTTATCTATATCATGGCTGAACTGTAATATTTCGTTTAAAACTATTACAGAAATATTTGTTTTAACTTTCTGATTCTTGGAAAATTATTGTTTTATACATTTATTTTTTTTACTAAACGCGGTCTTGTTGAGCATACAAATAACCTTATTTTACACTAAACACAATCATAACCAAGTAAAGGCATTGATTCTATTTACAATTAATCTTAGCTAAAATTTAGTATGATATAATTAATTTTATTTTTTTATTTTTTACAAAAAACAAATTTTTTTACGGTGTTTGCGTTAGCATGGAAATATTGTCACCAGATTCTAACGACTTATTTTAATAACTCTTGATTAAACATTTTTTTATTATCAATTTTTGTATGCTCGAGCAAAAATATTTTTAAACACACAGAAAATTTTTTTGTCTATTTCGTAATTTTTGGAATTCGTTATGTTTTTTTTAGTAGAAGTATATTTTAAGCTTGAAGAAAATCCATATTTAACAAAAAAAGTTTTTATTTTTACATCTGACGAACAAATCGCATTTTCCATTGAGCATACTGCAAAATGATATGAGTATAATAAATCACATCATAAAATTAAAAAAACAATTAAACGTTTAGTGATTTTAACGTAATTAAACTTAAATTATTCAACTGTTGTTACTAGTTGAATAAAATTTTATGGTAAAAAAAATATTAGCGATAATAAATGATATACGTTTTCATAAAATTTTTTAAGTGATAATCAAGAAATAGAAAAGCCATTTTCTAGTTGATTAGAAAATTGTTTTCGATTTTCTACTAACAGCTGAAAAACGAGGAGGAAATTCTTATGTTGTTTATACGAAAAAAATTCTAGGTTTTCCACTACTAGCATGTAACTCAAGCACGTATGGTTTGTATAGCTTGAAAAATGTTTTATAGTAATAAAAATTGTGCCATAATCCACATTTATTTGAAATTAGTTTACAAAAATCAGTATAGTAGATCGAAGGTGACATGACTTTATTGTGTTGTATTAATAAAAATTTCAAGAAAATCACGAATATATTTAATACAGACATAGAAGCAGAGAAGTACAGTGATGAGGCCCCGAATGAGTCCATCATTGGCTACACAGCGATATAGCGACATAACATTACGTTTGTCGATTTAATTTACATTCAAGCAATATAACGGACAGAAAGGAGCAGTATTACGAGCCATATAGAGCATAAGACAAAAGGTGTAAAAACAAAGAGTCAGCAAAAGCATGAACATTGAACTGCGAGAGCTTATACATACATACTACGCCCGACGTGATCACGCCCTCTCATCAAAAATTATGACAGCAGATTAGCAACGTTCGAATCGCGTTTTGTACTTCGTGATTTAATATTTCTTCCACCTCGGCGGGTTTATTCGTCCACCTCCGACTATTGTGGTGTGGGTTTATTGTTATGATTATGCATGTACTTTTGTGGGAAGGTGAATTTTTTTTAACAATACCTCGATTACGCGTGACAGATGTTTTTAATAACTGCATCCTCGACATTCATAAACGGCTGTTCTTTCGTGCTGTAACTTACTTCAAAGTCGATGCATTTTACGTGAAATCAGGAAATCCCTATATGATTAGTCTAAACATCATCATAAATCCCGAGTTTTATTAGAAAAGCGAAAAACATCGATGGAAGAGCAAAAATTAATATGAAGGATGAAGAGGAGATTGAAAAGTACATTTGCCGGCGCAAAAACAAAGCCACAAGAGTATCGCATCTGGCTCCCTTTGGACGGTGCCGCCCATTCATCGTCCGTATTATCACCACCGAGATGATTTTTTTTTTTTTTTTTTTCCACTACTTATTGTTGTTATTGCCATATTATATTATTGCGCTGCGCTGCCGCCACAACAGTATTTGTATGAACGATGTCGCGCAGAAAATATGAAGGGAGGAGTATCATGTTGCTGATTCCCGTCATAAGCGTCGGCGCGTCGTCGGCGGACTAACAGAATCCTGGCGAAAGAGGGGCGGGGGTCGAGGTGGAACGTCTATTGTCCCGGTAGACAGCGATAGGGCCCATTTGGGCCTCAACCCCCCCCCCCACCCTCCGTTACCAACAGACGCTCATTCACGAGATTCTTTTTCAGCAATCCGACCAACTGTGCCGCCCCATGTTTTTCTTTTATTTACGTATCCAAGCATCCGACGCTCTCTCTCTCTCTCTCTCTTTCTTTACTTTTTATTATGAGTTTTTTTTCACATTACTAATATTTACTTTATTAGGGTTTTCAATGATATTTTCTATAAACAAGTAGCTGGTAATGTCTATTTTTTTTACAGATTCCTTAGAATAAAAAAGGTGAAACTTTTAAGATATTACGGAATTTCATGCCATGTATTACAGAACATGTTTTCATTTTCGTCGTCATTATTTTTATTTCATTCATTTCGCGACTATAGTTGCTTTCCGCATTTGGTAAAGTCCATTGCGTGAGTTTGTTTTCTTTCTTCCATGTGCCATAAGTTCATCTGTTGCTCTGTAGGGTTATTGAGTTATAATGAAAAAAAAAAAAAAAAAAATTGAGTTTAAACTTGTACAGTCCCTGCGTTGAGGAGGAGTCCAGACCTCCCTATAATAGATAGATACGTATTTAAGCACCTATTCCCAAAAATTACTGACTTATAAATGATCTGTACTTTGCGATTATTGTCGGAAGTTTCACAATGATCAACGTAATTTAATGAATATCCATTTAAAATTACTTTCGAAACATCAAAAAATAAATTCATCTCTTCGCCGCTAGTTAGGCCGCGGTGTTGATATATCTTGAACAAAATTGATTTTAATCAGTACTGTTACCTCGTTTAATACTATACTGATGAGGTATAAATCAGTAACTTGTACACCATACTAAAGTTGTCTCGATTAAATTACAACTACAGCAAGTTTCTCGTAGTTTTTGTCCTACATAAAGATTTTAAATAAATTTAACGAATATGCTTCCAGATAAATTCAACACAGTCACGGTAGTAAGTTGATATAACAAAAATGTGTGAGAGCAGTTTCAAATGTGCGGATAGCTGTCAGAACTTGTATTATTCTATAAGAAATTTATGTACAGGTGCATCTTGTTTGAGAATTCTTGAGTTCCGCATATGCTGATAAGACGATGCAAGACATCTTTTAATTATCCTATTTCTCTTTCCGCACTAGAAAACAGTTACGCGCACGAGATGCAACAGCACGTGACGTGTAAAACGATTCTATCACTGTATCACTCTCATGCGTACGGAGAATAGCAATCGGGGGTATGTATACACTCCCTGCACCCAAACGAGTCCATGCACGGAAATAGAAGCGCGATGCATCGCTTACGTGTACCCGTTTATGTATATAATTAGATAAACGCGCGAGTGTAAGTAGAGGGTGAACGCACATTAATATTACGCAGATGGATGGACGAGGTGCGTAACACGCGTGCAATAAAATTTTATAGCGACCACGACATTGAGCAGCCAACAGACGAATCAGACAACACGAGGCAGGAGTGGATAAACAAATTTCAATAAATAGTCTCGGTGGGGCCGGCTTTTTTAGGGGCAACACTTCAGATGCTGTTGTACATCACCTACAGCCAGTTGTGGGTGTTTTGCCGCTTCACAGATGCCGAATTCAAACTTCTACAAACACTTTTATCGTCATACTTTCTGACTATCGCGTGACTATACCAGGTGGGAAACTGCAGTGCTGCGTTTTAACTTCAATGTACAACAAATTCGTCCAAGACTCGCGTGGGCATGTTTCCGATTCATCAGCGTATCCTGCCACGAAACTGTACACCTTGTACTGCATGTATGTGATATTTATGTATTCGTGAACGTTTCGTCAAAAAAGAAATGGTGGTTAAATCAACGATCTTATATACCTCGTTTCATCATAGACGTTATTCATTACATTAACAGTTAATGCTCCAAAAAACAAACAAAAAAAAAGAAAAAAAATGCAAAGACTAACGTCGATTGACAGCACTATAAATTTGCCTCTCGGAAGGCCACACCTCACACGAGCAACGAAAGTAAAAATGAATGTCAATGGTTCTCGTACTGAAGCGCACCTAATAATCCCGTAACGCGTGCAGTCTTTGGAAAAGCAAATCGCAAGATACCGGTAAAGGCTCAATCTCCTGAATGGACGCCCATACGCTTGCAAACAAAACCAAAATAAGGACGGAGGAAATAAGGACGCGCCGCGTAATCTCCATTCATCGATCTCGTCTGGCCTGCCAATTACGGGCACGCGAAGCCTAATACCCAAGCCGCTCTTTAAAGATGTTTAATGAGAGACTCGTGGCCTATGAAACGCCAATTATTTCGATAAAGAGATACCTGCCTGCCTTTCGCTCTTTTCGCCTTTTTTTTTTAAACCGCTCGTGAGATGCATTCCAACGTTTTGCGCCACAGTGGAGCGGCCGTTCAACAGCACTGATCGACGATTTCGGACAGCGGGCAAGTATTAGAAGACGTCACCGTCGCTGGCATAACGGCCGAAAGCTTATATCCAAGGACGCGTTTGTGTACTTTCTTGGCCTAATCCGCCAGCAAGTCTCAAAGACAAACACGACCGGATGGAGGACAGTGATACAAGTGCGGCCCGACTCCGGAGTCCCGATATTGATTTCGATATTGGGATGCGACTCCTTCGAGCTCCACCGCCTTTTCGCGCCACTTGGTGCGCGTACGTAAATATAAACAGTGGAGCTGTACAGCGTGACAGTCGTGTTTGTCCGTCCGCTCAGCTTTATTGTCAACAGAGTGGTGCAAGAGCCGCGGTACCACATACGGAGATACGTTGGCAAAGGGCGTGTGAAGAGTGCAGTCGTGTTTGCGTTGGTTGCACCGGGTGACGAGGAATTTAGGAGAGCTCAAATCGCAGGCTTCAAATGCGTATGCGTATTTGCGATCTAATCCCCTCCCCCTTCCCGGCTTAGCGTTGGGCAGAGGAGTTGATGGTTATCAGGGACGATTTTTAAATTTGAAAGTTACAACGGGTTTTTTGGTTGTTTTTTTTTTTCCGGGAATGAGGATAGTTTTGCTGGATGGCTAAACAGTTCCATTCGTATTTTTTCCACATTGTAGAGATTTGGTTGTCTCCGTGTTTATGGATACGATGTTCAAGTTTTTCATTTTGTGGACAGTAACGAGATCTCGTAAGGATTTAAGCAGTTTTTGGGCACTATGGATTTTTAAACGACAGAATGGACTTGAACAAGAAGAAAAAATTAATAACAATAAATTGTTAATTTGTTCAGTGATATACAGAATAACTTAAAGCTTCCGTAATGTACGATAGACGTACCTTTACACATATATCCCCGTACCTAGCACATGAAGGGTTTTTTCGTATTTGTATCACTGTCAAACCAAAAAATAGTCAAATTGGTTTCCGAGTCATTAGAAAGCATATAGGTTATATTCAGAAATTCAAGCTCGCTGATTAAATGGTGACACCAGAATCAACGGGAGTTTTGAATTTGAAACATTTGTTGAGCACCGTCTAAAATAACGTGTAAGTATAGTTGGGTGACGGTCAATTATTTGATTGGAACGTCCCACTCGTTCCAATATTGTCATTTAATCAGCGAGCTTGACTTTCTGATCACAACCATAGTCAGAATTAGTTCGTAGCTATTATATTTTGATTTGGAGATGAAATACGCATAGATGAGAAGGGTAATATTTTTTGTGTGTATGTAAGTAATATTTTTTCTGTCACACATTAGCCAGCCTTCGGGTTGTCTGCAGTTGTTTTAACGCTGCCATGTTTAAAAAAATATTAAACGAGTTGTGGTACAAATAAAAATAGTGAGAATAATTGAGAAAAAAAAAAATTTGACTGATAAAAAATTTTTAGCGACTATTTTCACAAATGAAAGCAAGATATAAATTTAATTTGTAACGTAGCATATTGATCCACAAAAAATCTTCTGCGTATTGGGATACTTTTCTTTTTTTGGCAGAGTAAAGCTGAAAATAGAGCTTAAAAGTAAAATACTATGGCCGTCTTCATGTGTGTCATGATAACTCTGGTATTTATTGTACACTATATTAAAACGCAAAGTTTACATATACATACAAAAAGCTCAGCAACAGTAAAATTACATTAAAAATAATAGAGTCAGCACTCATTGACACTTTTTCAGCTCAGAGTAGAATGCGTAATCAGCATTGAGCTGTGTATTTGAATCTACATGCATTATTTAAAATAAGAACTATATGTTTCGAAAAGATTCAAAATGTTATGCCAGTATGAGTATTGCAACAGTAGTTTCCGTTATGTAATCACCATAGTCACTGGGGCCATTTTGCGGCCCGAGCGACTGCAGGGTAGCCCCGGTTGGTTGGCGGTTGTGTGGCGAATGTAATTTTTCTCTCCTGGCACGAAAAGTGCTCCAAGGTAGAAAATAGTAGTTTTCCTACTTTGGGCTTTTTTTAAACCTTGGGACGTTTATTGCCCCCTCCGTAGAAAAATAGAGTTCGAATCTGATGCGCATTCAACCTGAGCAAGCACAAGGAATCTCTGGTGCTTGCCCTGGTGACATTAGCCACCAGGTACGAAATAGCCTATATCCTCCCGACACCTTCGGCGTTTGCAGTCTGAAACACTATTTATTTTACCTCCCTAGGTAAGTAATATACCATTATCACTAAACAAAATAGTTACATTCAAGGTTTTGTGATTTAAATTAAAAATAAATAAATATTTTTTCTTACCTCGGGGCATTTTTCGTGACATTCGGATGTTTACTGTCCCTTTGGTTAAAAAAATAGTATTCATCATGCAAGTGATATCCAACCTGGACTACTTTACAGTCCTTCGAGCCACGAAATAGCTCCAGCGGCGATGGCACTTCTGTGACGAAAACTAATATTTAAAAAAACAATTCATAAAATTTAAATAATAAGTATCGATTGAAATTAATATTTTATAAGTTCAAAAAAGCATGGTAAAATAAAATTTAAAATTCAATATGTGAATTTAAAAATTTGTAGTTGTTGAGCCAGAATTAAAACTATTAGTTGCATTCACGTTTATCGTGATTTTTTTTTTTAGCTCCAGTTGTATACGAATCGCAGGAACTTCGTCAACTACTAGACGACAGCTTCAGTGAGTGTCGTGGGGGTTGAGCCCCCCTTAGTATGTTTAGAGAGGCGAAGCCCCCCCAACTACGAAACAATTGAAAAATCATAATAATCATAACAAAATATTACTAAAAAAAACTACGCAAGGAAAGGTGCTTAGTATATGCATGTGCAATTTTTTTGAATAAGTTTTTTAATTTTTTCTATTCAGATTTTTTTTGAGGAATAACCAAAACACATAGGACCCGTACTTTGTGCCCATAAAGCAAAAAAAGTTGTTTCCTTCCAGTAACAAATACACTTTTTTCTGTTGTGAAAAAATTAAGTATACTCCCAGGATGCAGTCAAACCTAAAAACTACCATCATTATTTTTTTACACAAAACTTATGTTTAAAAAATTACAAATTACGACGATTAAACTGTATAAGTTAAAACTACAAAAAACTCCTTGAAAGCGGTTATAATTGCCACTGAAAGAATAAATTATAATCTGTAACGGGCGATTGCGTATTGTTTTTCGAAAACTCAGGAGCTCCATCATTTATAGATAAAAAAACAAAATAATAATTAAACTGGTCACACTAACGTACCTTCTTGTATCTGTACCTGTAATCCAAGCACAACCCACACAAGCATACGCTCTGCTCGGCTCGAGACTGTTGGCAAAGATATATACTGGATGGGAGGCGAACGCGAAGTAGGCGGTAGGAGTTATAATACCTCAATTAAAAGCCGATCGAAACAGCCCCAGATTTATCGAGCCTAATGGTACAGTGTCGGTACTTGCACGCGCACACATGAAGTATAGATAATCCACGAAACAATCTCCTCTTTCATGTAGAACGCACGAGAGTTACAAAGAGAGAACAAGCAAATGTGCTTACAACGTATGATGCAGACAACGTGTGCACGAGCGTGCTTTGGTATACCTTACTTACGTATGTCGTAATTAATGGTGCAAAGTCGTGGATGCCACTTTTTTATTGACTCGGCGAACATCAAGAAAACGGGAGTGCGAGTCTAATATATGTACATGTGGACTAATGCGTCGACGAATTAAAGCCTTGCTGGATGTATGATCGGAACTACCACTATCCGCCACGCCAGTGTATACGTCACACTCTCGTGCATGGGTAATTAAGGCGAGAGGTGAAATTGCAGCATCAAGCATACCTTGAACCTGTATAGAACTGCTGGAACATGCGTGACTCCGACCGATTTTAAAGTCAAAGTTGCAACTTCGCAATGGACTACTTAGTGTATGTGTAGTGTGGGCAAACCGGTTCGAGATAGACATGCATGCAGTAGTCTTCCTCGCGATCGGAATAAGAGAAATATGGGGCGCTGCACAGTGGGACGGATCATAGAAAAAAACATCAAACTTCTGCCGTTGTGTGTGAATTTGGCTTAATTTTTATTTTTGAAGCGGGTAAAAGTTCCCAAGTGACTCTACTATAAGAATCTGAGTCTCCTGAATAGTGAAAATAAGTGAAAAAATCATCCTTCTGTTTATAATGTCCTTACGTTATCAGAGTAGTTTAGATGAGTTTTTATAAATATTCTACTTTTTAATTCGAGCTTGAACAGAATTTACCATTAAAAGTATGATTGAGTGGCGATTTCACTGATATTGTCAATATAATAAGATACCGTCGTAATAGTAATAAAATTATCGGATTTGTTCCTCCACTTGACGGTAATGGAAAAAAATATTTTTCATCGCAATCTCGGATAAGCGATTAATAATTTTTTTTAAAATGAGGAATCTGCCAGACTGCTATATATACTGTTTTAGCCCAACCTTTAGCGGAATATACTATATTTTTTTGTTTGCTCATGTACGGCACATATTATAAGTACAATTAAGAGTTAGTGCGTAAAAGATGGTAGTATAACCGAAACAAATTAAAGAAAGAAGGTATTGAAGTTGTTGGACAGTCTATACCGCCGGTGACAATAGGGCTTTGAAAATCATGCGTCTTGAATTGGAGCTGATTTACGGCAATGAAGATTCCACTAGCGATATTCGCTGACACAAAGGACAAACATGGACTTACAATGAAAGATCTCTACAATGTAGATAAAATAAATTTTCATTCCGTATTAAGAGTATGTAAGTCATCCAAAAGTTATCCAGTGTCTTAAATCTGTATTACTGATAGCAAAGGAACTCAATAATATTTGCAGCACGTATCTTTTGTTCAAGATTCAAATCTTAATATTGAATGATACTTTTTCAAAGTTGCAAATTGTATAAGTTTATGAGTTTGGTATTAAAAAATAATTTAAAAATATTATATTTTGGATCTGTAAAACACTGTAGTTTACCATCATTGAAATAAAAAAATTAAATTTTTTTTTGTGACTCAAGATTTGAATCATATTTAAATTATGAATCTTTAAATCTTTTGGACAGCCCTTCGTTATAGTTAAAATATTAAACTTTATTTGTTCACATAGAAACTTTATTTACCATAGAAACATTTTATAAAATAAATTCTTAAAACATATAAAATACAACATGAACGTAGTACAAAAACATGTCGATTGTAATAACCTGTGACTAATGGCTTTCACGTATTTCACTGCATCCATTGATGCATAAGATTGAGAAATTAAAAAAAAAAAAAAAAAAAAAAACTGTCCTTGGACATGAAGACTCAATTAAAAAGCTTGCTGAGTTTGAAACGCATCAGCAAAAATAGTTAGCTGAAAAAGTAAGCTTTACGTGTTATTTGATTAACGCCGCCTCATAAAGAATAAGAAAGTAAAACAAAGGATGGATCAAACGGGCCGAGAGTAAGAAACCTGTAGAAACTCTGTCTCTCATTCTCGATTCCAGTGGAAACGCACGTGGACCTCCCGTCGTCCTCTTCTCTATCCCACTATACGTTCACTGGTACATATATCTTTTCGTAGTCCACGTGTGAGCATTTTTACTTTTTATTTTACGACCTTCGATCGCTGTTGCAGCGTTACCTTTTGATTATGCACCTTTGCCGTCGTGCCCCGAGTGCGCTTGAAAAAAAGGTATATCGAAATCGAGAAAGTTAAAAGTCCAAGTTTATGTGACATAAATATACATGTGACCATACTTTTCTATACGTGTATTTTGTGTATTTTCGATTTTCCTTGTAGACAGGATTTCCTCATGAATCGGGGGACGTGTATACGTACCGAATTCATGTATATATATAGAAACTTATATAGATTTTTGTTGTAAAGTAATCATGAGAATATCAATGTAAAAATGACTGTTTTTATATGTTTAAAAAATTCACTGTGTGTGTATTGTGAAATTTTATTGCGTAAGTAGATGGGCGTGAATGTAAACCTTTGCTTAACACGCAAGGAGAAACAGGAATTGTGATTTAAAAGATAATGTTACTGAAATGAATAGCATTGCCATAAGGTAAAAGTACCAATGCTGGTACGATTTTTTGGTGAAATTTTGTTTCAAAATTCATACAAAATTACATGTAGAAGATAACATGAGCATTTAAACTCTTGATATATTTTGCTGCCTACTTATTAAATACATTTTTTGATGAATTCTATCTTAACAAGAAATAATTTTAATTTCATAAAAACTTACTATGTCATGTTGTACCTAAAGTGAAACACCATTGGGAATGCATGTCCCAATAGTGGTACGTGATGTCCCAATGGTGAAACGTACATGTTATTTCAATGGAAGCTATGTGTTTCACCAATGGGACATCTGAAATTTAAGGTTATGTTTGGAATTGTACGTATAATGAAACAGTCATTTTAATAAACTTTTTATTTCATTGTAATGCAATTGAAGATAGATGATAAGTTTTGTGGATGTGATAAGACACCACTTTAAAGATCTGTAATGAATTTTTTTAAGGTAAAGTTCTCAAACGTTTATTAGTTATTAACTGTTCCGCCATTGGAACAGAATTAAAAAGTGTGTTCCAGTATTGGTACTTTTACTTTAAGTTTACCGAATTCAAGGATTTCGTAATTTTGCTCTTGATATTTTTGTAATTTTCATAATAGTGCTGATTGAGAAAATAAACGCTTTATATGAGAATTGATAAAGCTAGTAGTCTTAATACATCGTGAGCCGTTTTTGATAAATTGGGATGTACTCGTTGATGATTCTTCTACCAATATATAAGATTTTGTCCTTGTAGTTTGATAGTAATTATGTGGTTCTTTCTTCCAAGAGCAAAGTGTTTCATCTTCTCAACATAAATTGAATCACAATAGGCAAAGTATTATTAGAAAAAGAAGGATCAGTATAAAGAAAGATTGATAGTGTCTGTATTACATGAAACATTACATAAAAATTGTGAAATTTTCACGCTATAATTAAGATTATGTAAATTCAATGTTCAGAATTTTATTATTATTTTTCCAATTTATGGAAGGTCATAACTACTTCAAAACTTTTGGAACCGTCTCTACAGTCATTTTAAGATTACGATAATTGNTATCTATTTGAAAATACTAATAATACCGTTCCCGAAATCGGTACATGTGTGATACAGCAGGACACAGTAAGTATTGACAGGATGATTTTTTCAAAAAAAAAGTAAATAAACAAGTAACGAAATTTCAATTGCCTTTAATACGAGGACTGAAAAATTTGGTTCTCACTTTTAAGATTCTCAAGCAGACCTTTACTTTACCTACTTCTTTATTTTATCCTGAAAAAAAAATTCGTAAAAATTTTGACATAGAATTAAAAAATTGACATTTTAATTCAATATCCAACTTGTCATGTATTATTTTTCTATTTAAATTGTAAAATACTGTTTATTTAAAACTTTTTAAGATTTGTATTTCTGACGTTCACCTCGAATGTTGAAGATAATTTGTAATTTAATAAATCTGTAAACAAAAGTTAATTCTATTGAATCATCGTGATATTTATCTCAAAAACTCAGTAAAAAATCCTCCGTTTTGTTTCTGTAGCGCTTTCATGTATACCTACCTTTAGGGTGTTGCTGTGTGATAGTGAAAAGAGTGAAAAAATTTTTCACAATCAGTGTTAGTGTAGTGAAAGAAGCTAGAATTTAGAGAGTATAAAGTAATTGGAGTTAAGCATAGAGTAGTTGAAGAAGTGTGCGATGAAATGATGATAAATATATCAATATTTGCTTGTAAATCTATTGGAATCACATTAATATCGAGATTTAAATAGGTTACATTAATATAATAAGCGAAGTATAAAAAGTAATTCTTAGATTGAAAAGTGACAGTGTGAAAACCTACAAACTAAGAGCCAAAATAGAAGAAGTGGTGGACAATTAGACTCTATAAATAAAATATTTGTAAAGGTTAAAAGAAAGTCGTAAAATAATCAAGAATAATATTTGAGAATATGTTGATGTAATGTATTTTTTGAAATATGTATAAATTTGATTATTGATATTTAACATTGTAACTAGCAGCAACTCTTTGTAACTAAGGTTTAAATGTAACAATGTGTGTCAAACTCGACTTGTCAAAAATTTAAGCAAAAGTTTAAAATATTAAATAAATAATATTATATCTACCTTGAATTTATCTGTGACTTTAAAGGGCTTTCCTGATGTTGACCTTTGAATGTTTTTTTTTTACGTTTACTTTTGTATCCATGTCTTTGAATTATCCCTCTAGCTTCAGGAAAATAATTTTGAAAAACTTCAGAAAAGTTTTCTTGTAGAAATTCTTAGAAATTTCTTCTTAGAAATGATAGAATTTTACAAAAGAAGCCTTTCACGACAATGAATACAATTACAACGAAAAAGGATGAAAAAGGATGAATTGATGCCAAGAAATCGTAGTACCAGTATTTTACTTTTATCGTCTCATATTTTGCTGTTTCTTGCGCCTTTTTAGGATTTGGAGTACTTTTCTTACTTTGGGCTTTCTGTTAATGTAACTTCATCCAAATTTATTTAGACGTTTCAACAAAGTTGAATAACAAATATCTGAATACCTAAACTTACATAATTGATTTCCATACTTGTAAAATTGAAAAAAAACGACATTTCTAATGTATTAAATTATACGTTCTTTTGCAGTGTTTTAATTTGTGTATCGTATAAAATTAATAGTCCACTAATAAGATAGATTGTAGTACACAATATATCAATACTAATGCAATTTCCATACTTTCCTATATTTTCGTATTAAATCTCTATGAGTTAAAATTAAGTATTAATTATTAAAAAAGCTGCATATTTTGCAGTAATGAGCTATTGTATAATTTTGTAACTTTTCAGGTCACTGGGTACGGAGTCGCGGGCAATAAGCCATGGTAGCGGTAGCAATGAAATGGGCGTCGATATGCCAATGCAGATTGGGCTGGGCGTGTTGGGTCCAGCGAGTACCGAACGAATCTGTAAGAATTTCCACCTTACGAATAAACAACAGTCAATTTGCAATAGGTCACCTCCAGTTCTGCAGGTAATCATTATTTTGAAAAATATCCATACCTGGTGTATTTGCATGTATGTATTTTTGAACCCACAGATGATTAATTTATTCTTGAGTGTAGTGTCCAGATGTTACATACGACGTACATCGATCGGCAAATAATTTGCAACCCCTGAACGAGTGTCACTTTTCATAACTTACAAACACAATATGTGCAGTGGCATTGAGCCTTGTTCTGAAGTCACGAATGATTTGCCAGGCCAGCTAGTGTACGAATGTAAAATAATTTTGGTGATAGTGCCTTTAACTTGCTTCAGTAAGGTTAATTCTGCAAGTTATTTGGTTTTTACGTGTTCCTGAATTACATTGACTATAGAGCTTTCATTTATATTAAAGAGTAATCCGTTGTATATAAAACATGATCGTTTCACAATGAAATTTTTGTATGAACGTGTTAACAAAATTTGTTAAAAATTTATTCGATAATCATACAGAAAAATGCGAATGAAACGTAAAAATACCTACGTATATATACGTTACTCATATATATACGAACGGTGCACCCCAATGCACTTTTATTTTTTCTTTTTGTGTTTATTTTAAAAACCACTACTTACGTCTGTGAAAGTGCTATGAAAAATTTCTGCATCGACAAGCCTCTTGGAGGTATGATAATCCATTTTTGTATACAAATTATTTTGGGAAATTCTTGTCTTCATTGATTTAGTTGTAGATGTAGGATTTTTTTTTTCGCCCCCACTGTCACTACACTCTGAATAAGCTTATCATTATAATGTACTTGAGAGTACACAAGAGCTACTCTCTTCATCTAAGCCCTTCTACGTGTAAGTATGCACGCGTACGCTGGTAATGAGTGCCGTTTCCTCAATCCGTAAGCCTTTTCGAAGCCTTTGATCCTCCGTGAAAAATACAACTCTCTTTCCTCCTGTACTTTCGGGATTATTTATCTTTGGTTATTAACGAAAGTACAATGCTCAGTGTAGGTAGCTGAATGATTTTTTTATTTTTTACTTTGCCGTTTACGCAAATCTTATCACCAAGTAACTAATACTTCAAAGAGATATCGGGATATTTACGATTGTGTCATTGTATACATTTGCATTTTATCTATTTGAAAATACTAATAATACCGTTCCCGAAATCGGTACATGTGTGATACAGCAGGACACAGTAAGTATTGACAGGATGATTTTTTCAAAAAAAAAGTAAATAAACAAGTAACGAAATTTCAATTGCCTTTAATACGAGGACTGAAAAATTTGGTTCTCACTTTTAAGATTCTCAAGCAGACCCAAAATCGGAACATCAAACAAGTGAGGTGTATACAACTCAATGTTTAAAAAATCTAACAATAAAGCCAACGTAGTGTGCTCTCCCGTACAAACATTTCAAAGAGACTCGCGATCAGGAAAAATTGAATCTGGCGTCTCTCCGAGTGGCGGAAGCCGTAAATGGCCCATAAAACCGACGTTTGGGAATTTTAAGCTCTTGCTCTCTCTCTCTCTCTCTCTCTCTCTCTTTCTCGTAAATATACCGTCCGTATAAAAAGGGGCCGCTGGTTCATTTTATTTTCAACTCTCACGTGCCTTTCAATGATAAAACCTCAAGACGTAACCCTCGAAAGAAAAAAAAATCCTCGTATGTATTTAATTTCAGATGAATAACTTAAAATGACATCAGTTCTGGATTCCCAAGAGTGTTAGATGCAGAGGGAAAATCCGTAAAATAAGTAAATGATCTTTTTACCACAGTGACAAGTTTTTTTAAACACTATTTACGATGCTGTGAGCTTAGAATATACACACAATAGTTCTCACGCGATCGCCAGACTTGACGTAAAATTTTTATTTTCAACTATGTATGGAAAATTTTTCAATCATAGTTATTTGCTCTACCAAGAATTTTGCTCTGAACTCCTTCAACTTGTATGTACTAAATTTCTTTTCTTGCTTGCTTTGATTTATTAGTATTTCACGTTGATTACTTTTCTGAATTATCAAATTGTGACGGCCAGCTAGGTTTGAAATATATAATTTGGCGTTTTTTATCACTTTTACAGTTTAAACATATCCTCACTCAGTATTTTACTAATTTTTGAGGAAAAAAGAGCGCACTCGGGATTGCAATTAAAAATAATTCACAAAATTTGGCAGGATAAAACAAAATTTGAATTATAGTTAATAACATTTTCTTTAGACCGATTTAAAAATCTATAATCTGATTTTTTTTTTGGGCAGGAAGCTTTCGAAACAGGTTTTTTGTGATGCAAAACGTCATTATGTCTTGTTGGGAAAGAAATCTCTGTTAGTATATATATGTGTGCGTGTGGGTGGATGTACATATCTTAGGTGTTCTTTTGATTAATTTTGTTTGTTCGAAACTTAAGTTACTGTGTTATGGGGGGGGGGGAGTGAATAAAAAAACAGATTTGTTTTTTACTGACGTGTGATATTGATAAAGAAAAGGTTCTATGATTACAAAAATGTCGATTAAGCAGTTTGTTGAATTTAATACTGCAGAATATAAATGAAAACGAAAAAAAATTGGTGGATGCGTGAATTTAACGAAATATCATATACCGAATCAAACAATAGTCCACTTTCTATGAAAAATGGTGATATTAAATAAAAATTTGTTTATTTCTATGTTTACAAGCTCTGAATTCGTAAATAACTTATGAATCTCAATCTTAAGCGAACTTTTTTTAAATCTTAACAATAATTATTTTGATATTTGTATTTTAAAGTAATTTATTACAAGAAGCCATATTATTTCCATGCTCTTTGAGAGTTTATGAAAAATTAATCGATACTGATTATAATTGGTAATAAAAATTAATCAATAATTGGTGGTAATTATTTTTAAAAATTAGTAGAAATTAAAAAAAAATAATCACAGCTTTTAATGTCTAAATTTGAGACAAGTAATAAGATTTGTTATTCGTAATTGTCTATTACAAGTTAGAATTAGAACTTTTTAATCCTGATTATGAGTTATTTTTTTTGTTCCCGAAATCAAACAGTACAACCGTGCCTATAAAGATTCTTTTTTTTTTATTTCTTATTATTATTTTTTCCATCTAATATAAAATATAAGACAATAAAAATTATCTATTGTTAACTGTTGTTAATAGCTATTAGTTTTTTATTGTCTGAAAAGTCGAGTATTAGATAGTGATCATTAACCATAAAAGTTATGTCTAGTTACTACTTTTATCGATGTTTCTGTAACGGCAGTTATGACGAAAAAAAAATAATAAAAAATAATAACTAATTATAACACTTATTAAACTATATTTGATAGTCTCAAATCTGGACTTTATAAATTATTGTTATTAGTTTTTATTTTTTTTGTTACTAAATCACAGAAAAAGTTTCCGCTTGGGAAGTAATGATATTCAGCATCAGCCACGAGTGCCAGTCTATCACCACGAGAACAGGAATCGTCCCACATGAATTTAATCGTGTACAAGATTTTTTATAATTCTGTGTAGATAGTAGTTTTCGTCACTGGTCCGCGTCTACTCCAGGGCGATCACTGTACCTATATAATCACCCTGGCTTGATGCACATTAGTGACGAACGCTATTTTTCTTGCCAAAGGTGCAATAAACATTCAAATATAAAAAAAACACCCCTAAAAAATTTGTTTTCATCTGCCATATCAATCCGTAACCAGAAAAGAAGGCAATGGATGTGTAGTGTATATTTGTATTTGTTTGATAAAAATTCCCTACTTTGATATTACTCACGTTTTTAACGAATGTATTACAATAGTATGTACATTAAAGAATGCACTGGTTCTAAATTTTTGATAAAAACTCTTCATTTCAACCTTCCGTTGTTTCAAAACTATTTTTGCAATATAAAAAAGCCAAATATAAATAAATAATTGAGTGAATGAATATTAGGCCAATTGATTTTGCTTGTGCACAGACACACAATGTATAATTTTTCCGGAGCTATCATTCGATCGTAATATTAACGGTGATGATGTGTTATTGCAGGCAGTCAGGGCAGGTGCAAGACTGGCGATAGAGGAGTGCCAACATCAGTTCAGACTGTCACGATGGAATTGCACCATTAGTCCAGAGAGCACCGATAACATTTTTGGTGGCGTTATGTTAGTGAGTAAGTACAGTAGCAACTTCCTTAAGCTTCTCGAGTTGGTTTATTGCCATGTCGGAAAGTGAGAAAATAATGATCATCTTATTAGTTATACCTCGATAGAAAAAAAAACAAAAAAAACAATACATTCAATATAAGATGTTAAAACTGCGCAGACAGCCGTGAAGCAGCCTTCGTCTACGCGATATCAGCAGCCGGCGTCGCCTACAGCGTGACCCGAGCCTGCTCCAGAGGAGAGCTAACCGACTGCTCGTGCGACAACCGCGTGAGGACGCGCCAGCATTCCAGCAACTGGCAATGGGGTGGATGCAGCGAGGTTAGTATTTCTATCCAAAATTATAATTTTTGTTTTGGATTTTTAATTTTTTAATTTAGATTTATATATATCATTTGATTCAATGAGTCTCTAAAATCTTAAACTGGAAATAATAGCTTTATGTATAGTAATGTAGTGTAGCGATGGGTGGTTTCTTCTATTTGCTTTTTTTGAATACGTTATGATTAAATAAGTATATAAGTGGCTTATCATCGTGATTATAATAAGAACGTATATATATATATATATATATATATATATACANTACCCATGCAGAGAGCAAAAATTATTCTGACGACTGCATGAGGCTTTATCGTATAATATAATATATTCATGTAATGTGCATTAATAATGTAGATGTACATATGAATATGTATGAAAGATCATAGAAAAACGCCATAATATGTTATTCTCCCAAACTAAAACAAGATGAAGGAGCATAAAAATAGTAACGACAAAACATTAAAATACAGATAATTTTTTATGCTTGTATGAGCAAATCTCAGAAATTTTTTTATTTAAGGCAACAATGAAAATTTCTTAATTTAAGAGTATACTCATGAAATTTTTTGTAAAGTCTTTCCTTGTCATAAAGTTTGTAACCAAGTAAACTTATCCTCATTTTTTTATACTAAATGCTCCAAAAGTTATAAACAATTGCTTAAACAAAAAAAACTTTTTTTTATTTTGTTTCAGGCATTTTTTTTTAATTATTTAATTCTTTAAAGAAGAAAAACTCTAGACTTTTTAAAGTTTAAACTTTTTTCATGAAGTGTTTCTAAAAAAAAGTAGTGAATTTCTTAGCTTTACATAATCGTTTAAGTCAATGGAGATAGAGCTCTAATAGTTGAAAAATTACTTAAAATTTAGATACTATAAAGATTATTGTAATAAGTAAAACAGAAACAAATTTTTTTTAACGTGATAAGGGACACGCAGTGCAATAAAGATTTAAATTGGATAATTTTTATTTGACAACCAACTATCGCAGGCCAAGCTGCTAAAAAATATTTGCCGCACAGTCCTTTTCATAGTTATTAGCTATTTGTTACTGATGTTAGAATATTAATAACAATTAGCTTAATTTATAAAGCATATTCATTACAAGACGTAAACATGTAATTACAGAGTTAATAACAAGTTGATCAGTTATCATTTTTTATAAAACCTGCTGATGGAGTTATAAAATTTTATAAGACACATTAACAATAAACATTAATTATTTAGTTTTTACTATTTTGTATAAATAGTCATTTTCACAGCATTCACCATAAAAAAAAATTTTTTTTTTATCGACCGCAAAACACGTTAATTATAATTAACAAGATCTAAAACTTTCATTACGATAAATACTCTGGCACATGCAATATCTTTTTGTTATTTGTGTTGGCGATAATTGATTTTTTTTTAAATTGTTTAAGATAAACAAAACGACATTAAACGTTAAAACTTTTGTTAACAAAAGTTTTAGACTACTAGGATTTACAATTTTTCTGGAAAATGTATGCATACAAATAATTAAATTTTAATACTTGCAAATGTCTTATTCCTATATCGGTTCTATAAAATAGCTTCAAAGAATAAATGAAAGAATAACTTTTTTCTATGTATACTTTCACATCTTAATCTAATTCACTGATTAAAAATTTACCAGAATCGTATGATTTGGTTAAGATGCAATTGTTGAAACAAATACAAAAATGCGTTCTGGTTTGGACTATATTTTTTAAACAATTTGGTCAATTTTATGAACAAAATATTTCTTGCATGATTTTGTTTATTGCTATCAGAAAAGTTAAGAATTTCTTTAAAACTTTACATAAAAGTACTATTTACTTTACATGATAAAACCAACTTTTTTGACGTGTTGCATATACGTTAGATCTATTTATCTGTATGTTTGTTGCATTGAACTTAGTGATTAACAGTATTTTTTTATGATGTTTTTATGAAAATTCGTGATGTGCTAGCAAAAATATTGATTTTTTAAAATTATGTTCAAGACCTTTTTGTAATTATGATTTTATTTCTGGCTTACGTAGGGAAGCACCTTAAATTACAACACAGATAACTTTATTTTTTAGTGTAGTTTAACAAAAAAATTTTTTAACGGTGATTTAACAAATGCTCGAAACATGACATGCCAAAATATCAAAAGATATGTTTTTAGTAAAAATGTAGGTACTACTTCAAGCCTCGAATTCGGAGCACACCCAAAATCATGAAAGTTTTTTCAAAAGTATATTAAAAATTAACTCTGTTCTAAATGTTAGGTCATTTAGAGCTATGCTCTAAAAGTTACAGCGTACCAAAGAAAATAATTTTTCAAAAAGTAATCTAAAATTCAGTACTTCTTACAATTTTTTCGCTTAATTGTTCTGTACTGAAATAATACAATCCATCTAATACTTAGTGTTTGATTTTTTATCTATATAAATATCCATAGAATTAAACTACAGTGAAAGAGTGAGAAGAAAATAGTGATTTGATCAAATATTTTGTCAGGAACAGAAAAAAAAGTTTATGGGATTTGCTCATATACTGCTATAGCTGTTACTTATGTAACTATCATTAGAAAAAAATTTGAATCAAAATTTTGAATTTTCAGTACACCTTGACGAAATGTCTTTAAGTTTTGAACACATAATCCTTTATCTATTATCAATTTCCTGTTAAAATTGTAGAAAGTCTAGCGGTGCTGAAATGAAAACGAGCATTTTATTCGATTACAGAATATCGTACAATCAACTTTATTTAAAAACTGATATCTTATTCCGTATAGCTATAGAAATATTATATTAAAAAATTTTTAAATTGCCTGTACCGCTTAGAAAATATTTTAATTTTAATGTATTTTTCCGTGTTTCAGCATATATTTATATAGTAGCCACGAATACCATTTAAAATTTTTTATAGTTTCACAAGATCGTTGTGGTTTTAGCTACAGGTAATGTTTTAAACATTACTATTAAACACATTTTAGTCACAAATAGTTGTATTAAATCGCTGTTATTGTAAAATCAATTATATCGGTGGGTTTCAGGTGAACGACTACCTTAAAACAAATAGTTGGTCCATACGGAATTAGACCTTACAGTAGTATCAGAAAGATTTTCACCATTAAGGTTACTTCTTGAATCACGTTAGTCAATTATTATTTGCTTATCATAATTTTTATAATCAAGCGAAAAAACAATTTAAGAGTTGAATCAACTTTGTTAAACTGGAGTGGGCACTAATTGATTATTATGTTCGTCAAAATGTGTACATGATTCCATCAGTATCGAAAACCTATGTAAAACGGATGCATTTGAAAGGATTCCCTAAAATAAAAAAAATAAAAAAATGAAAAAAAAAAATGTCCTACCTCAAGAAATTAAAAGAAAAAAGGTGTAACCATCACCGTACAAGGTGCACGTATCGATGAGCAGCGATATAATTACTAAATCTCGTAAGACGAGCTTTCGTTCAGCAAATCATGTCATCGTGCGGTTATTCTTGAAAAAAAAATTGCCTCGAAATCCGAAACAAAAGAGCAGTTCGGTGCACACGTGAGGGTACACGTATACATTATATTGTGTGTAAACGTAAACATGTGTATATGCCGGAGAGCGCGTTTTTCGTGGAACGGCGCGGTGAAGGCAAGGGGGCGGAAGCCGCAGGGATATAAAGTATCTGCATGCAATGCGCACTGAGCTGGTTCGGTGGTGGTTTAGATACACATGTTAAGGTAAAAGGAGAAGAAATGCGAGAAAAAGGCATCACGGGAACCGAACGAGCTAGTTAACTCTGTGTGGGTATATGTTACGCATACGTATGCCACACAAATATGTAATATATACTTGACCCGTGGATTGTGCAATGGGCTTCGGTTGTCGTCGACAGGCGAAGGTATACTTATCCAAGGTGCTTTCTTTTGCTTTCTCTATATGTGCGTTCAGTTCATCTGATGGCCGACGATCGGTCCCGAGTTAAGAGGGAGGCCGAAGGCAGGGAGAGGGTACGTCGTAACTTAACAAGCTTAGGCCCCTTAATCTCCTTGTAAGCTCGTGATGTCTACAAGGGGTCATCTGTTCACGCAAAACGCATCCGTTTTACTCTGTTCTCCTCGATTTTTTTTTTTCCTCGGTTGAACGAAACTCTGGCATTTTTTTTGTTTTGTTTTTTTTTGTTTATCCTTGTTATACGTGGCTGTAGATGTCACTTCCACTTTTAGAACCCTTACTTTTACTTGGGCGACTTTATATCCATCTAGCAATTTGTCAATGTACGATAAATGATCGACGTAGAATAATCTACACATGTGGTGAAAATTCGAGATCGTTATCACCATACTTTGAACGGTCATGGTGGCATACCGGTAGAATTGCAGCTTCGTCGATCAACGAGGTATATTCAATAGTATTTGGTGCGATTTGTACTTGGATGGTTGACCGTTTGGTCACTCGCCGATTGTCTTCGTTGCTGATTTTTCTGATCGATCAACTGTTTCTCTCCTGCCTTGACAACGTGAACAAGGTGTGCAGGAGTTAGTTCTCAAATAGAATTCAAACATTACTCAGTCAGATTTTATTTGGAAATATTCCACAGTTCATTATTTTCTGCTTTTTAGGCGCGATCAATGCATGGAAGTTTCTTATATATTTTTGTCAGTACCAAATAGCGAACAATTTATAAATCGTCCATGTTTGAGGTAAAAGAAATTTAGAACCTACAGTATGAAGGCGATCCGAGTCGCTCACATAGTGTATGTATGTATGTATGTATCACATGTGTGTACGTAATCAATATTTGTTGTAACCCGCCAGTCTAATATATACTGTAAATAGTAAAAATCTATAACTTTTCTACATTACGTTTGTAGATAAAATGTTGAGTACATAAGTTGTAGATCACGTACGAAAATACACTTTTTTGTATTAACCATTTTTATAGATATTGTCGTCTTAACACTTAAAACAAATAAATCGTTTTAAAAAATTNTTTTCCAAATTGAAGTAACTGTTATAATCAATAAATGTTTCTAGATTAATTTTTACCCCTATTATTTTACGACAGCCAAGCTTTTTACGAAATGAAAACCTACTTTTTTTAAAGCTTTTATTATTAATTAAAGTGAAAATAATTAAAGTAGATATATAAAAAAAAAACTGTTCTTAATGTTACATTTTTGGAATCTAAGTAGTTAGTACGATAGTAAATATTTTTAGATTAGTTGATAAATTTTTTCGTGTCATTTGCGAATCACATGTTTAATATAAGTCTTATCAAAATAAACTTTTTTGTATTTGGCATTTTCGTCTATGGTGTCGTACTAAACATAAAATACAACGAAAACGTTTTAAAATGGCTGACAAATTGTTTTGTGGTACGTAATGTTATTTGACATTTGGTGACAATGTATAAAATCTACTTGGATATCACATTAAACTATAAGAAAATGATCTCCAACTAAAATCCTCATGTTAAAATTACACGATTGCTGATGGCAGTTCGTGAATTGATCGCGACTTACATGCAAGATGTAACGTTTTGCATAAATTTAGCCACTTGTTTATAAATTGTCATTCATCGTGTGGGAAGAAGCACAGTTTATCGTAACAAATTAATTATACTGAAATCAAAACGACTGTGGTGATATATTCCATATATCTTCGCTTAGGCGGTAAAAGAGGATGATTCGGTTATGAAAGGTACAATTTTTATGTCTTCCAGTCCGAACAGCAATCACTTTGCACCTGTTGTAGCTCGTGAAATTGCTTCTCTTCTGTGCAAACGATGTACAATTTCATCCATCCAGAAAATGGTAACGCCAGAGCGTGCAAATTGGTGCAAGAAAATAAAAAGATTCTACTACCTACTGACATAAAAGGGACCGAGTTAAGAAAGAAAAGGAAACAGGGCGAAAACGAGGGTAACTGGCGATAAGCGAGAACAAACATTGCTATAGTAGCGTCAACGCGTAGTACAGGGGACAATTTTTGTATTTCGCATGGATAACATCTTTAATATAGGGTACATACACATAAAGCCAATAGGGTACTGCTATATCTGATGGAAATGACGCTCGTTACGTACATTAAAAAGCCTCGAGATATGCAGCAGTGACTGCTTGAGTAAAGTCATCTTTAGATTTTGTAAACGTACATGTACACGTAGGATACTGTAAAAAATGGGTTAAAGAAAACTATACTTTGAAAAAAATGTTTTCACGTGGTTTTATTTTAAACGTAAAAGTAAGTATCCAGCGTTCCTTCAAACAGTTTCGTTCATACGACTTTTGGTCAGATTAGCATGATGTACTCTACCAGAGCACAAGTTAAAGATTCTTTTGAGTTTTTAAATTACTGTTTAGCACCAACGTTGCTACGTTATTGTAACTCGGGTACAGCCTAGAAGCTCATTGAGTAAAACCATCCTGATTGATACCGTATCTATACATATCAGTATATACTTATGTGCGCTTTTTTTTAACAGGACATACACTTTGGAGAAAAGTTCTCCCGCGAATGGCTAGAAGCGAGCGAAGAGCCAGTCAAAGAGGACGCGATTGGTGGTCCCGACAGCCTGGCTGGACTCCTCATGCGGAAGCACGATAGCGAGGCTGGAAGACGGGCCGTGCGCTCGAGGATGCAACGGGTGTGCAAGTGCCACGGTAATATTTATTGATCATACATCGCATACCTTACCGTTGATAGCAGAGACATTGACTCTGTAGAGCATTAATCATATGGTTCAGTTAGAGGACTACAAAAGTAAAATGTCTCGTAGAACATCATTTTAGCTGATGATGAGCTGATTCGATTCGAATCAATACTACGTTTTTAATTGTATAGTTATGTAAAACAACTTATTGAAATTCAAACTCCAGCCACAGCCCGTATTTTTCCCCATGCGCACTGTAACCGGTCGGCCACTTAGTCGCAAGAAAAGGGTACAGATAGCATGCGGTGTCATGCAGAAATACATGAGGATGATACACAAATTTTTTTCGCAATTAAAAATTTAATTATTAGTCCGTTATTGCAAAAAAATACCAATTTCTTATATCTCAGCTTTAAAGTGAGCTTAGAGCGTTGTTAGGAAAGAAAGTATGCTAAATGGGCTGAGATATTTGTAATTGTTTGAGTTGCAAAATACAATTTTTGCTGGCAAAAGGTCAAAATTCGCAAAAATCGATTTTTATTTATTTTTTATCATTACTAACATTAAATACAATTTTTTTATCGAAGCGAAATACCGATAAATTGACCGTGAACTTTGTAACAATTTGTCCATGTACGATAAATGATCGACGTAGAATAATCTACACATGTGGTGAAAATTCGAGATCGTTATCACCATACTTTGAACGGTCATGGTGGCATACCGGTAGNAAAAAAAAAAAAAAAAAACAAATAACTCAAGCAGTATACATAGTTTATGACATGTTGCAATAGTTTTTCTGATAAGATCCAAACCATTAAATATAAGATATCTTTTACTAAAACAAGTATAATCTGTTCCAATTTCTGAAATAGCTTTTTGTGTCGATAATAACTAATTACGTGTTAAACGTCATACTACCAGAAGCACACAAGAGTTTTTGTAATTATCTATTGGTAATTTATTAAGCTTGACGAACTTTCATACTTAACAAAGGTACATTACTTATCAACCTTTTTGTACGTACCAGAAAACTGTTCAACAAATATTTTTTTCGAAATTTAAGTGACTACTAAAATCAATTAATATTTTCGGATTACTTGTAACACTTATTATTTTAGAACAGTCAGGTATTAACAAATTGAAAACGAAAAAGTGAAAAAAAATATTAAAAAACGATCTTTTATGAATCTCTTATTTTATTAATTGAATACAAAAAAATTTACAATTTACTTGTTAAAAAAAAGACAACTTCTACTAAAAAATTATTGTCTACTCTTAATCTTGAAATACCTGAGCATGTCGATAATTACATTTTAATTCGTCAAACGTTATGCCCCTGATAGAACATTAAAGTATAAGTAAATTATTTTTGGAAATTCATTAGGCTTGAAATCTTTTCTAACTTACCGAGAATACATTACTTCCATTGTTTTCTCAACACAACCGAAAGACTGTCCTATTCGTAGATTTATCGAAATGTAAGTAACTTTAATATTCGGTAGTCATTACTATATGAGTTGTTTTACGTATTTTCTCTCAATAAACAAGCTTTTTTCGAAATGGAAATGATCAGGTTTTAAAAAAAAATGTAAAAAAATTGACAAAAATCAACTTTTTATAACTCTTACCACTAATTCTAAGAGAGAAAAAAATAAAGTAGATAATAAATTCAAATATTAAAAATAGTTAAATTACTGTAGTATAATGATATAAAAAATTTTTTTCGCACTTTTTTGCCATTCACATGTTATTAACAATTAATGATGGATTTGCAGCAGTATCTATTTTATATTTTATGACACAGAGATTGGTGGTCGAAAAATTTCTCTTGGAGCAATAGAAGCGGAGATTTAAGCAAAAAAAAAAATAAAATTTGCCATTTTTTCAGAAATTGTTAAATAAATAAATGAAGCCAACTTTTGATTTGGACAAAACTATTTTTCCTGTATTCTTTGAGAAATTCTGTACGAGAATGACCAATTTTTTCTCTGCTGGAAAACATAAGATTGAAAAATCTTTCGGGCCATGGACATGTTAATTGTACAGATTATACAAATTAATGATGGCTTCGATAGTTTGATAATATACTTAAATATAAATAAAAAATAATAAATTAAAATATACTTGTACCCTAACAGCCAAAACAAAAACGACCTGGTACTTGAAAAAATAAATAAAAATCGTCATAAGACTAGAAATGGGACGTTAAAGTCTTTGTAAATAATTCTTAGTAATCCATTAAGCTTGACTCATTTTTAAGATACTTACTAAAAATACATTACTTCCATTATCTTTTCGTACATATAAAAAAAAAACTGTTCTTAATGTTACATTTTTGGAATCTAAGTAGTTAGTACGATAGTAAATATTTTTAGATTAGTTGTACCCATTATTTTACAATAATCAGAAGCTTTTAAGAAAATAAAAATGATACTGCAAATAAAAAAACCAACTATCTTCAAACTCTTACTATTAATTAAAGAGAAAAAAATGTAAGGTAGACAATGTACTTAATAACAAAAAACAATGACTTCTACTTAAAAATTATACCCTGCTCTAATTCTTAAAATAGCTGAACGTATCAATAATTACTTTTTAATTCGTCAAACGTTATGTCACCGATTAAACATTAAGGTACAAGTAAACTATATTTAAAAATTCATTAAGCCTAACTTACTTTTGTACTTACCAGGAATACATTACTTCCGTAATCTTATTGTATCCAACAAAAAAACCGTTTATATCGATTTCTCAAATCAATTACTTTTAAAATTAATAAACATTTACAGAAAGGTCATTACATCTATTTTAAAACAGTCAAGTGGTTTACAAATTGAAAATGAAATGGGAAATAAAAATGTAAGAAAACGATCTCTTTCGACCTCATGCGTTTTTGACGGTCAGGTGCCCCTTCGGTAGGAAAAATAGGATTTGCCACATAAGCACCATCGCTCCTTGGCTACATAACGTTCCTCGAGCCCTACTTCGCAGGTACCTCGGGCCTCAAAATAGCCCCGAAGACGATGGCACTTATCCAACGAAAACCACCATTTTTTACCATGGCCACAGAGTGCAACTGTAACTTTGAGCCCTCGGGCCATACTTTACACCCTTGTCACCACTTTCGGCCCACGAACAAAAAAGTTTTTTGCGCCCTCCAGGTCCAAAGTGATTTACTGGGCGCAAAGTGTGCCCACGGGCGCTAAATTGCACTTTGCACCCTCGGTAAGAAAAACATTATACACAACTCGAGCACCAACATACAACAACCACGCCTTTCGGGCGCTTATGTTTGTACTTTGTGCCCTAGAAACGTAATGTACCGTACTTCAATCTCTTAATATTAATTAAATACAAAAAAAAAATTACAGTTTACTTGTTAAAAACAAAATGACTTATACTTAAAACTCATTCGCTACTCTTATTCTTGAAATAGTTAAGCGTGTCAATAACTACATTTTAATTCGTTAAAAGTTATGTCACCGATAACATATTCAAGCATAAGTAAATAGTTTTTTAGATTTCATTAAGCTTGATTTTTATTGCAACTTACCGAGAAAACATTACGTACTAAAACAATTTTTTTTTTTTAATTTGCATCTCAGGATCTCAAAAACCGTGTACTTAAATGTTAAAATAGCAAATGACTTACAGCGTAATCCTATTTTTTATTAATTTGAGACGTTAAAAATCAGATGTTTTCTACTTACACCAGCCTTATCTGCCTGAATTTTTAAAATACCTAATCAGATAGGTAATTACTTTGTAATGCGTGAAATATCATTCAATCAGTAAAACATTAGAGTGTTAGTAAATACTTCTTAGTAATTCATAAAGTTTGAATTATTTTTGTACTTACCGGTAATACTAATGCATTATTTTTTTTTATAACTGTACACCGATGAGAAACTGATTTTTTAACTGATTAAAGAAAAAAGTATAAATAAATAATCAAAAACCAACAGTTTTTAAAACTTACTTACCAAAGAAAAAAAAAAAAAAAAAAACAAATAACTCAAGCAGTATACATAGTTTATGACATGTTGCAATAGTTTTTCTGATAAGATCCAAACCATTAAATATAAGATATCTTTTACTAAAACAAGTATAATCTGTTCCAATTTCTGAAATAGCTTTTTGTGTCGATAATAACTAATTACGTGTTAAACGTCATACTACCAGAAGCACACAAGAGTTTTTGTAATTATCTATTGGTAATTTATTAAGCTTGACGAACTTTCATACTTAACAAAGGTACATTACTTATCAACCTTTTTGTACGTACCAGAAAACTGTTCAACAAATATTTTTTTCGAAATTTAAGTGACTACTAAAATCAATTAATATTTTCGGATTACTTGTAACACTTATTATTTTAGAACAGTCAGGTATTAACAAATTGAAAACGAAAAAGTGAAAAAAAATATTAAAAAACGATCTTTTATGAATCTCTTATTTTATTAATTGAATACAAAAAAATTTACAATTTACTTGTTAAAAAAAAGACAACTTCTACTAAAAAATTATTGTCTACTCTTAATCTTGAAATACCTGAGCATGTCGATAATTACATTTTAATTCGTCAAACGTTATGCCCCTGATAGAACATTAAAGTATAAGTAAATTATTTTTGGAAATTCATTAGGCTTGAAATCTTTTCTAACTTACCGAGAATACATTACTTCCATTGTTTTCTCAACACAACCGAAAGACTGTCCTATTCGTAGATTTATCGAAATGTAAGTAACTTTAATATTCGGTAGTCATTACTATATGAGTTGTTTTACGTATTTTCTCTCAATAAACAAGCTTTTTTCGAAATGGAAATGATCAGGTTTTAAAAAAAAATGTAAAAAAATTGACAAAAATCAACTTTTTATAACTCTTACCACTAATTCTAAGAGAGAAAAAAATAAAGTAGATAATAAATTCAAATATTAAAAATAGTTAAATTACTGTAGTATAATCCTCCCTGTAAATTATTAAAATCTCATTTATAAGATGACTTCTATTAAAACAAGCGTAGTCTTACCCGATTCTTGGAATGCTGAACGTACACTCGTATGAATTATTAAATTTTATTGCATTAAACGTCATATCACTGAAACAACTTTAAAGTTTTAATCAAGAATTCTCAGTGATTTTTTAAGCCACATTTCTCTGTTAATATACTGGAGATACATTACTTTTGTTATTTTTCTTTACACAATTAAAAAAACTTTTATTTGAATTGATTTCTCAAAATCGAAGTAACTTTTACATACGTTAATTATTTGTGGACTAGTTAGTACACCATTTTTTCGCAACATACAAGTGTTAAGCAAAAATTTCACAATCTTTTAGTAAAAATTAAAACATTGAATAAATAAAAAAATGTTTTCTTTTTTTTTTAATTACTTAGCTAAGAGAAAGAATCTAAAGCAGACAATAAGCTGAAACTTTAAGTTGTAAGTGACTTATACCGTAATTCTCTCTTTAAATAATCTAAGACGCTGAATGTAAGATGTCTCATACCAAAACAAGCCTAATTTGCTCTAATTTTTGGAATAGCTGATGAACGTATTAGTAATTTGATTTTAATGCATCAAACGCCATATCATTGATAGCACATTGCTATCTATGTAAATATTCTTAGTAGTTCATTTAACTTGACTCGTTTTCATACTATTACTACATTACTTACGTTATCTTTTTGTACACTTAAAAAAAAAACTGATATTTATATCAATTTTTCCAAATTGAAGTAACTGTTATAATCAATAAATGTTTCTAGATTAATTTTTACCCCTATTATTTTACGACAGCCAAGCTTTTTACGAAATGAAAACCTACTTTTTTTAAAGCTTTTATTATTAATTAAAGTGAAAATAATTAAAGTAGATAATATACTCATTAAAAATGTTGAGAACCACTAAACTTTTTTGCTCTTAGAATCTTAACATGAACAATACAATAATTTCTTAGAAAGCTTATATTTTTTAACTATCATCCAAACAGACATACGTTCACGTTGTACCTTCAAATTTCTAGCTTTGACCACGAGCGGAGGGCGCTACGGTCATTCTCGGAGTTAATAGTATATTCTTATAAGTTATCTCATACAAATCTTTCTTACTATTTCCTGTAATTTTATTAACATAACTTTAAATAACAGATTTTTTTAGGGGAAGAAATGGGTAAGATACTTCTATCTTTTAGTTGCTAAATAGGGCTGTATAAGGTGGCTCATAAAAATGAGCCTTATTGATGGAGTTATACTTAAACGATTTTGATTATTGTTTTTTTTTCTTTTTTTTTATTATTATTTTTTTTTTTATTAAACCATTTAGGCCAGAGGCTCATTAGGTACATGAAGGAAAAAAGAAAAAAAAGAATAAAGCAAATACATAATATTGGAATGTTACAACTACAATGATGTTATAGTCTATGAATAGCTTAGTTTATCATACAATAACAGTATCTTATTAAACATTCAAATTGCACATCTTGAAAAATGATCCAATAGCGTTACAGGCATCAACATTAGGCTCAGCCACTAGCATGTCTACATTGGCAGAAAACTGTCTGTGAAGAGCGTAAAGATCATTAATGAGTTGGATCCTTTGATTTTCATATAGATTACAATTAAAGAGAACGTGGTTAATGTCTTCATACTCAGCTCCACATTTATAATAAGATTGATCGATTATGTTGACTTTAGCTAGTGAATAAGCCAATCTGTAGTGATCACTTCTGATTCTATTAATTGTAACTATATTTTTTCTGTCTAAGTCTTTTTTATAAAACCAGGGATAAGATCTAGGTTTATATATATATTTTCTTCTTTCTCTTTTTAGGATAGATTAAAGCTATCGCAGGAACTAGAGTCACTTTCAGAAAGGTCATTTTAAGTGAGGTATTTTTTTGACAGTTGGTTTTTGAGCCTTGTAATTCTGTGTCTGAGTTTGTGATCAACAATTAGATTCCTGATCTCAACAAGATATGACAACATATCAGAACTGTTGCAGTTGAGCTTCATAAGTATGTCATCTACCAGAATTTGACCATGAGATTCAAAAAGGAACTGAGTTGATGTTTCTTTGTTAACTTTAAGTGTTAAATTGTTATTATCGATTTCATGTATGACAGGAGCTAGTTGACGAGACACTTCCTCGAACGTGATATTAGATCTGGTGGTCTTGAGTTGAGTCTTGTTTCTTTTGGGTCTGGTTTTTTTCGTAAACTCCTCTGAGTGTATTTCACTTGTTCTAGAGCTAGATGTAAATTCGCTGGTGGTATCTAAATGCCTCTTGTGAATGCCCTGCGACGGTGGGGGCATGACAGCGCTGCAATCAAGTTGAGAAGAATCAGGGTTGGTTAGGTTGTCAACAGGAGGATTAGCATCCAAGGCATCCATTAATACGGAGGAATACGCGTTTTCACTTTCATTTATGTTAGTATCAAGGTCGGCACGTATTATCTGACTTTGGTTTTCACAGTTCTTAGCAAGATGCCCTTCTTGTTTGCATAAGAAGCAGGCAATTTTATCAGCAGAGAAATAAACATGAAAGACCGTGTCGTCACAGGAAATAGGTATGCTAGGTTTGAGTTTGTGAAGATCGGACTCTTGAATGTAAATCTATCTTCTAAAACTGAAGATATGAGCGAATTTTGAGTTAATACTGCTAGCTTTGACGTAATTGATGTGTGACACGGGTTTTATTCCCATCTTACGTAGTTCGTCTAGAAGCAGACTGTTGGGATGCATGGTCTCACATTTGATATAATGATTCTTTTGGTTTTAGATTTAAGAAGGCGAATTCGGACAACCAAGTTGTTTACTATTATGCTTTTCACATTTTCACATACTTAAATGCTGAGCCGTTTCTGCACTGTCCAGATAAATACATATCCGTTGATTGGCTATGCGTGAAGCGAATTTGATTTTTAGTGGATCAATGTGGTTACCGATTTCATATACATATTCTATGTAAGGGGTATCATCGATTGCATCGACTACGATTGCTTGGTCGTCAGTATAATATATACACTCTCTTCTGCCACCTTTTCTGCCATACGATTTTTGTTTTGCGACTTTGTTTCCAGTATTAGTAGAGCTATGGCTGTCCTTTTGTGATGAGTTGTGATGAGCGCTGCCAGAAGAAGCTTCTTCACCTTGGACGTTGAATTTGTTTGTCTTTGTCGCACCAACAGGCATGGGCGACATATTGAGGTTAGGTTGACGTCTCAGTGGACTGAGACGTCAATCTCGACGAGCTAAACCTAGCGCCCACCTACAGACGGGCACCTTCTCCAAGAAACGACCGCCGCCCGGGCCCTTATGACCACTATCCACTGATAGCACCTCAATCTATTATACTATGTTAAGCAACACGCACGGAAGATACGTAGATGCTCTCCGATCCGTTGTCATGGCGCAACTCAAGCATGAATTATCTTTGATTATTGTATAGCTATGTAATGTTTCGATTGTTACATGTTTTTTGCAACAGATCGTACAAATATATTACACAAATTAAAAATTTTACATATTTTTATATTACAAACAAAANTTTTTCTAATATAAACTACCAAAATTGTTAAAAAAAATTATCGAGCAATGCTGTTAAATACGGGGAATATAGTGAAACATAACCTAAAATATTTGATGCCCCCCCGCCCCCCCTCATTGGAACGCGCTCAACTCAACCTATATCAATTATATCCTTATGCGACCGGGAGCGGAACACAGTGTCAGAGCCACAAATTTCAATCACAAAGTTTATCTATTGGCCTCTTGAGAAATGTGAAGAACTAGATGAAAAAAGTTATATTTATAATATATTTTCATTGTACAACAAAAACAATAGAAAAATGACAATAATACCGTAACTTTTCCAGAACCAATTTTTTGCCCAAAAATAATAGTTCGTTGCAGATGATGAAAATGTAGTAAGTATGTGGGGGGGGGGGTTTGGGGGGAGAATAATCGAGAGGGGCTGTGGAAGGCCATCGGGGGTCTGCATGTGGTGGGTCTGAGGAGGATATGGCCAAAAATTTTTTAAGTGTAAGTGTGTTGGCGTCTTTTGGTGCCTGGACAATAAAAAGTTACCAGACTTTTGATGACTCAAGGCAATCTAGATCTAAATAATATATTTGCAGATTTTTTTCATACGCTATAAATGAAAACAAAAAGGATCAACATAAAATCAAGTGTCACGAAACGTCATGCGAGTATGATGCCGTAAATGACGTCATATACAATCATGTTTGTGGTAAATGATAAACCATTCGTTTAGTATTTGTTACTTCTATTTATGCATATTAGTATTCTCTACGATGTCTTAGGATTTTCAACACATCCACTTACTATGATCATCAAAATGTGTACATCTAGAAAATGAAAGCGTTTGAAAAACTTACAGAGGTTGTATAATCTGTAATACTTTGAGTCCTTTAAAGTCAGGCAAGTTACTACTTTTCTGACGGTATGGTCTTTCAGAAGTTGTTTTTTATTCCCTTCAACGACTTGCACATAACGAAGGGTGATTTCTAGAAAGAGCGTTTAGTAGTCATAATTGTTTAGGTGAATCAGGCAATGATTAATGTAAGATTAAATTAAAAATAGGATAGCCAAAATCAAAACCAGAAACTATCACAAATAAGCGACACAGACTAAAAACGAATTACTATTTTAACCGAGATGGGAACCCAAGCGTTCTTGATGCAAATGCAATGTTATTCCCTACCCCATTAATATAATATAGCATCATTTAAATACATAAGTTACTACTACTTTAAACTTATATTGTTCTCATAAAAATATCCTTCGTTAATAACTATACGATTTATTTATAAAGTATAACATTTAAGTACTGATGTAACAAGATCAAATGAAGGATAAACTTAGGGTTATTGCTTGATAAATAAACTGACGCAGCATCAGACCACAATAAAGCATGACAAGTAAATAAATTGATGACTGATTCTACAGGTATGTCGGGCTCATGCAGCGTTCGAGTCTGCTGGCGCAAGTTACCGACCTTCCGGGCCGCAAGCACCGCATTAGCTCAACTTCACGAGGGTGCGGCGCTTGTACGTCTAGTACACGGGAGTCGACGACCGGCTCGATTAAGGCCTGCAAGACCTGAGCTCAAGCGACCCAACAAGACTGATTTGGTCTACCTTGATGACAGTCCTGACTACTGTGAGCGTAATCTTACGTAAGTACAATAAAATCTACAATGACCTCTTGAATGTCTTTATTATTCATGGTATTCTTGTTGTTACAAACAGAGCTTTAACCGATCATCATTTTATCGTTATGATTTGGATCTCCCGAACCAGATTTGTGTATTAGGATCGAACTCGTTTGACAAACAGTCCCTAGAAAATTAATAATGCTTCTAAATGGACTGATCGTGAACTAAATAAAATAAAGTGTTCCTGGGTCACCTAATTTCAATTTCCAAATTTAAAAAAATGACGACGTCACTCTACAAAAACAATTAAGTTCCAATTTACTTTAGAGAAGATTGATAAGGTTGAAAATTGAAAAGTTTGTACATATTGTGAAAGGTACAAAAAATATTTACAAAAAGTCTGGAGTAAATTTAGTACCGAGTAGATGCGATATTAATTTATATTTTATATTTCTTCTTATATCATACAGTGATTCAAGAGTTTCTGTCCATAACCCCTCGTCTACTTCTACCCCACAAAGAAAAATTTTTCTTTCATTTCCTGTAAAATTACTCCAATAAAATTTTGGTTTAGCCTTCCTTGGCCCCCTTCACACTTCTCTCGCCCCCGTATCTACCCTCAAAATAAGGTAAAACTCTTTCGATTTCTCCGTTATTTTAATTGGGTTAAATATTAGTTTGTCCCCTTCAAACACCCCTCCGGTCTGATCCTTTTATTATAAGCTAATTAGTTTAATTTGTCTGTAATTAAATGGGGTTAAATTTTTTAAATGACCCCCTATGGTCCCTCCTCATTTTTGTAATACCTCTTGGCCTTTCTTTAAGCGTTACTCATTTTTATGACACCCTTTGGCCCCTCTCAGCTCCCCCTAATTTTTGTTATACTTAATGGCCCCATGATCCCCCCCTAATTTATATTATACTCTTGGCTCCACTAAGCCCCCCTCAGCTCCCCATAATTTTTATAAAACTTAATGACCCCATGATCCCCCTCCCCTAATTTATATTTTACTTTTGGCTCCACTTAGCCCCTCTCAATATTAGGTAAAACTATTTTAGTTTGTCTATTACGTTATTTGGCAAAATTTTCAACTCACCCCCCCCCCCCTTTATCAAACGCACGCTTTTTTCAGCTATTATGGGGTAGCATTCTTTTCTTACTATCAAAAATAAAGTCTGATGGATCAAAAATATGAACATACTAAATGTAGGTATTAAGGGAAGCAATTAGATCACTCATGCGGAAACGTGATCGTTTAATCTGTTCACAGGTTAGGTATTCCAGGTACGCGCGGTCGAGTGTGCAACCGCACGAGTCTAGGACTGGATGGTTGTCGACTGCTTTGCTGCGGCCGGGGTTACCAAACTCGCGTGCGCGACGTCATCGAGAAGTGCAACTGTCGCTTTGTCTGGTGCTGTGACGTCAAGTGCGAGATGTGCCGGCATACGCGTGAGGAGCACGTCTGCAATTAAATGAGTTAAATAATAGGTGGTGTCACCTGGTCTAAAGCGATCTTAACTAATGTAAACTTGGAGGCCACGGTACCATCACCACCTGGCTAGCTAATGTGAATGTCTAGTATATTCCTATATCCTTATGCGACCGGGAGCGGAACACAGTGTCAGAGCCACAAATTTCAATCACTGCCATGCTAAGTAAACGTAACGTGCCAGCTTACTCTTATAGGTTCTAATACACACATTTATCTTCAAGCCAACCATCAGAAATGCGAAACTAATTTTTGTTGTTTTTGAAGTCTCTGAAGTATTTTTTATTTTTTTATCTCTGGATGTTTCGATTCTTTACTTTTTATTTTTTAAACATATCATAGCCGACTTTATAAATATTGAGAGTTTAGACCGAGCAAATTTGGCGTCAAGCTTTTCAAATGACTGAATTTCGGCTCTTGCAAATTGAGCAAATAATAACAAATTTACATCAATTACGCTTACTCAAGATGTCAAAAATGCTAAAAACACAGCGCTCATACAACCGCGTCGACACTGACACAAATATAACAATCAAAAACGAGATGTTTTGGAAAACAAATAAGTAAATACAACACATCATCATATGCCAATGAAATGTATATATTAAAATTTTTTTACTTTCTCAATGTACTTATATATGTATATGTATATCGTAGTCGTGTATATATTTATAGATTTGCGTAAATTCAATGCTACAAGTGCTTGGTAATTTAGTGTCGATACTGTCGGCACCAGGAGCTCTTCCGTGGTACACACAACCATATAAATTAGATCATATGCATAAATTATTAAATAAAATATTTAATCATCTTATAAACATGTACCTTTAGCTTCTTGCATATATTACTAAAAGCTTACAATATGTATATTATTATATATATTTATTTCACATCTATATTAACTTTAAAAAAAATTTTTTTTAACCTTGGACATTTTCTTGTACCCTTATGGAAGAAAAAAGGCATTATTTAGGGAGGGGGGGGGGCACCCGAAATATTGAATTTTCTCTTCAATTTTCAAGTAAAACTATGAATTTATATTCCAGCGACATTTATTCTGACGACAGCGACAGCTCAGTGCAACGACTATTCAGTATTTCGATAACTAAATACGAGGCAGTTCATTTTGACTTTCCATTTATGCTGCTGACTGTCGGTATTCCGCACCCCTCCCTTCATTATTTATTATCCGCCACTGGTGCGCTCCAGAGATGAAATCTATTTTTTTTTTTTTTTTTTTTTTAACGCCTATGAATTGGGATTAATTTTTGCTGTTACTTTATTTATATGCATGAATTAGCTTGCAAAAGAATCATGAACGTGCAAAAAAATACCTTTCATTACATGCTTTTATTTAACTCGTCTACCTGTCTGAATATTCATGGTGGGGTAGCCAGAATTTTGTAATCACTTGTATTCACTTCTAGATTGTTTGAACTAAAAATATTGTTTTTTTATGATGGCTGAACATAAAATATAATGTAAATGCATTACAAAAAATTATACTTCCATGTCATTTTTGCAATTAAATAATGACATATTCTTAAGCTTAATCTGATAAGGCCATTAAAATTTGTCTGCCTATGTCGATATCGCGTCTTACCATATTTGTTTCTCTCAAAGAAATTTTGTAGGCTAAAAACTCTGGTTGGAAGTCAAACATAGCATGGACTGTTGAGCTCAACTGTAGATCAGAATTATATATTAAAACTTGAAATGAAAAAATTGTTCCAAAAACTAAAAAAAAAAAAAAAGGTTTTTTTAACGAGCTTAAAAAAAAAACAATAAGATTTTAATCATACACAGAATTAATTAAAACAGGAGTCGCTAAGCTTTTATTCACAGCTATAAAGATGTATAGTATCGAAAGTTTAAATCAATTGATTAGCAAAATGATGATTGATTTGCTTCGTTCTAATGAACAATAAGTACACAGCGCTTTGAGTACTTTAGATAAAGATGCAAGTACCTAAATACACATATTTATGATTATGAAGCTTCCCAAACAGTTCTAATCGGTATGGGCAAACAAATCTACTCATTGTGTAGATTTATTTGATTTTTTCTATCAAATAATTGTATATTTTTTAATAAAAACAATACACTCTGCGAGAAAAAATTTTGCTCTCTCTGTTACTTGGCTGACTACAGCGAGTGTTGCTTTTTTTACTTGGAAGGACCAAGTGTTGCTTGTTTTCTTTGAAGTGTAGCAAGTGTTTTGTCGATGGGTAGCAAATTTTGCTTCTTTTCTTCTCAATCATCAATACGTACGCTTTGACACTTCACCCAAATCAAGAGTGACAGACCGTTGCTTGTGGAGTGGGGTATGATTGGTTACTTCTGAGTTAATTATGGTATATAAAATGCAAGATTTTTAAGTGCCATAAGTAACAAGCTTTCAAGTCGATTAAGAATATTTTGTCCTATTGTATAAAGTCAATGTACTCCTTTGGAATTTAAAAAAATCGTAATCCCCCTTGTAAAACAGCTGATAATAAACAAGTTTTTTTTGCCAGTTAGGCAAGAATAAATTACAATTTTTCTAATATAAACTACCAAAATTGTTAAAAAAAATTATCGAGCAATGCTGTTAAATACGGGGAATATAGTGAAACATAACCTAAAATATTTGATGCCCCCCCCCCCCCCCTCATTGGAACGCGCTCAACTCAACCTATATCAATTACGATGATCAAAAATACTTGAAAAATCACCATATATTTAATACTAGGATTAATATTGATTTTTTGAAAAAATTATATTAAAAAAAATTGACAAAAACCATTCTTAAGATGTACCTTTACGGAAGATCGACCGTTTTTAAATTACAAGACTAATCATTTGAAGTGAACAAAGCAAACAATAATTTCTAAGAAAATCGAATGAAGTAGTCCTTAAGGTAGATTAGGTACTTCAAAAATACCTGGAAAAAGTCGATGAAACTCAGAGATTATGTTATGATAAAATATGTCAAATTCAGACCTCAAATAATAAAATTTATGTACAAATTGTTTTTTATAAAAAATTTATTACTGAGAAAAGTGTCAAAGCCAAAAATATTGACGACCAAGATTTTTTTTAAGTCAAGAAAAAAGTGATCTAGAAACTCCCTCGTATGCAAAGATGTTAATAACATTATAAGAAACGCTAATAATCGATTTTGACAATATTTTACGACTATTGAAGTGATTATAATACGTCGAATTGAGGATGTGACTAGGAGAAATAATTTTTGAGAGATTAACGCTACTTATTGAAAAAAATGTATATGCCTCTTAAATAATGCGCAATCAAGGCATTTTAACTGTGCCATTTTCTGTTTTGACACGTTTTTGTAGAAAAATAAAGATTAACGCTGCAGATGGGCCATTTTTGAGTAGTTCGATATAAAAATTAGAAAACTAGAACAAAAACTCGTGAAATGTCCAAAAACTGATTGAAACTTAATTCACTACTCCCTTGAGTGTTCGAGTGATGGGAAGGGAGCTGACAAAGACGTTTGCCACAATTATTGCTGTTTATTTCATTTTAAAGAAATTCAACTACTTAAAAATCAGTTGATATTTTTGTAAATTTTAACCCAACTTTGTGCATTTTGAAAGTTTTTCAATTCATTTTTAATACTGAATCATCGAAAAATGGCCGTCTTGAACTTGTCACCAACTTAAAGCATCTAATTCTAACTTCCCTAAAAACTATTGTTAAAAAACAAGAAAATTAACCATGAATTCGTTTGGATAAAATGTAACTTTTTTCAATTTTCCTAAACATCTTCTCATATCAAAGTAGCCAATCAATTTTTTCTATACCTATAGCAACTCCGGTATTTAAAAAATAATAAATTTTTTTTTTGTATACATCCCCTTTTCAATAACTGAAATACTGCCGACGTCCGTTGAAACAAATGCTTCAAATGAGTTGAAAAATTATACATATAATATAATAGACATCAGACACTTAGGGGTAATGCATTTCATGGCGTTTTATCATTTTTACTCAGAATTATATTAATTTTGCTTGCTCAAGATTTCCAACCATCTCCTGGCCTGCTGTAAAAAATAGCGAAAAGGAATAATTTTTTCTAAAATTTTCTACAGTTTTTCGCATTTTCATGGATTTTTTCACAATCAGTGATTAACCCATATCAATATGACGCAAACAATTTAGAAAATATAATTTATAGAGATGCTTGAGAAAACAACCTGATTCTTTGAAGAATTGATTCGTCAAAGTCTTAATTTTTATCATTTAAGTTTGCTACCCTACCAATCTGTATCGATACGTGACTTAAATTTAGCTCATTCAATACAATAAAGTTATTCTCTTCATGTTTGTATTAGGGCTTTTTTGAAGGAGAATTTTTTTTATACTTCAAATAATTGTTGAAATAAACTTAAATTGTCTAAAAATCATTCAATAATGAGGGAAAAAATGAAAAATCAGCTTCTGAACATGTAAAGAGGGAAAGAATGGCAAAAGAAATCTTGAGGTACATATAAAATATCATCTTTCAATCCAAATATCGAGTACATAATAAGTAGAACCAAGTTTTTCTTTAAGGCTTGTGGGATCTTAGAATAGGGTATTCTATATAATTGTGCTATCGAAGTAAAGTTTTTAGGGTTGAATTTTGTCAACAAATTGAAAATATTGTTTTTTTGACAAACAAAAAATTTTTTCTGGTTCTTTGGCTCATTTCGATTAAAAATTATGCACAATTTATACTAATAATATAAACTCTTTTCTCCAAAAAAAATCATTAAGTCTTAGCAAACACGTTTTTTAAATGTTTTTCATTTCTAATGACATAAAGCTTGGTTTATTGATTTGAACTCTAAACCTTTTAAATTAACAAAAAACATCGTACTTCAATGTACTTTAATAATATACCTATGAACTTTTGCTTATTATTGTATGTTATTTTTATCCAACTAGCTTGACAATCATAAGTATGCCCTTTTATTGGGATCGTGTAAGCTCTTTGCAACATAATACATCTTTGCACAAAAGTTTGGTCACCTAGACGGACCCACCAAGATTATGTAAATGTATTTTGGTTAGCTGAACATGATTTTTGATGGTGGGTTGCTGTCTTAGTGATAAGTTTTATGGTCTATTTTGGACAAAAAGTTTTATTTGAAGGATTTTTGTAAAATATATACTAAACTAAAAAAAATCGCCAAATTCTCAAAAGTGCGTTTTTACAATTTTTGATATCTTTGGTATTTTATAAATATAAATTTTTTAAAATTAATTTTTTTCTCAGTGATCACAACATTCCAAATTTTTGACATCGTATGATATTAGGATATAATTGTTTAGTTTCCGCTCGTATACAGAAACAAGAGGTTTTCAGTTTAAATTAGTTAATCGAGCTTCATGTTACAAGGGGTCAACAACCGTATGAATGAATTTTCCAAAACTTTGCGGGTTTTTTTTTTTTAAAACATTTTTGTTACACTGACAGTAACAGTTCTTACGAAACCATTATGGACATTAAAATTTTTCACTTCACCGCTCAATAATTTGATTACTGAATTTACAATAATCCACCACTAAAAGCGCTATTACTTCTAGACAGCATATTATAAATGGCGTTCTTACTTCAAGCAAACTAAAGATTTTGTTAATTTTTGTATAGTTATTGTTTCAAGAAAGTTCATTATTATTTATATTCCACATTATTGTACTTTGAAGTTGCAAATATAAATTACAAAATATTACAAACAAACGAAAAAAAAATTAATAATTAAGGTAGCGCTTATCTCGTCCGATCAACAGATAATCGTGATATCTATAACAATTGTAACAGTAGTATAATTAATTAAAAACATTAATCTTTATTAGCCATAGATGTATAATAAGACACTCAAATAAAACTGCCAAATGCGACACGAGTGCTATGATTTGGTCTTATTTAGGTAAGATAAAATAAAATTGAAGAATGGGTGAGTGTCCATTAGCAAATATATTTATAAATGTATTTGAAGAAAAAGAATGAAAACGACTGTCTCTAGCTCCACGTTTACAGGTATAATGAAGTACTTACTCAAGCTCGAGAGTCAGTCAGAACGTCCGAACGAGCGAGTACTCGACAATGTTGTGACTATTGATACAAAAGCGCAGTATTCAAAAATTGTAATTTATTTTCCCCATTAAAAAATCGTAATATATAAATATATACATATACATATAATATAGATAGATTTATATTTGCGTACATAGATTTATAGTATTGCAATCAAAATTTTTTTTATCGTTATAAAAAACTAAGCTATCTGTAAAAATGCTCGAATTAGTTTTTGGTAAGAGCATAATTATTAGTATTTATGTGTATGCATGCATTGTATACCTATATACATGTGTTTATAAATACTTCTTGTGAAAAAGCACACATTTGTTTATTTATTCATTCGCCCCATTTAAACATAACTATGTAAGTCAGTTGTTAGCTGTTACATGCTGTACAAAAAATGTCTTTTATTTTACAGGCACATTTATAAGCCTTATTAATAATTGAGATATAATAGGTAAGAGAATAGTCCGTTTGACTCTTTTGATCTCAAAATACTAAGGAGCAAAACCTGTGTCTTAAACTAATAAACCTTTGGCAATGGTTTGTTTTTTAATATTGATGAAGTTTACAAGGCATCTGCAAAATCTCATTGATAAATGAAAAGTAATATTTTTATAACTAATGACTTCTTACATGATCAAGAATTAAAAAAAGACCGTCAATGAGAACACGTAAAAGTCACACGAGTAAAATTAGGGTGAAAATAAAAAATAATTTAGAGAGAATAGAATGGAAAATAGGATCTTATGAATTTCAAATTACTTTTTATGTTTTTTTTTGTGGTCAAATTTTTTCTTACTGATGTCTCTAAATTGAATACTGAAGTAAAATAGAACGCTGAGCATAATGGCAAAAAAGAATCCCAAAAGAGCTCCAATAATGACTTGGAGAGTCTCATTGTACGTTGACACTTTTTTTGGCAGCAAAAGATTTTTACTTTCGCCATAATGACGAGCTGTGTAGCCCAACCAGAACTGGATGCGATCCATGGCATGACTGGAGCGGTCACGTATAGCTTGCGATGCAGAACGAGCATTTTCACGATAATGAGTGCTTTGATGAATTTCCTTGACGACATTGGCAACGTTATCTGATACCACACTGGATTCAAAAATATATCCAAATCCCAGCTGATGTGCCCTTAAAGCATTGCGCTGTTCGTCTAGTTTACGAGGGAAGCAGACCATTGGTGTACCATGGAATGCACTTTCGAGAAATTCCGAGTCTGTACAATGGCATAGAACTAATCTGGTACGTGGGTAACCTGAGAGGCAACAGTTACATTATTTTCAAAAGAAAATTTTTTTACAGAACTTGTTTTATGAGGTTGAAAGTAATCAAACGTATAATAATCACCTATGATATCCTGTCGATCCACGTTCCTGTGAATGAAAAGATTGCTTGGTTTGTCTTTGTCCGATTTCGTATTCTTATTCTTCCACATCACAGCCAGTCCTTGCCTATTATTTGGTAGTTTTTGGGCAAGATCATAAACTAATGCCTCATAATTTTCATCCAGGAGCACAGCAATTGTACCAGTTCTAAATTCAATCAATTCCTTTTGAAGATCAGCAGGTAGTGGTTGGGGTCCTCTGCAATGATGGCAGCCAATCTGTAAAAATGGTTTTCAAAATATTGAGTCAGAAATTTTACCTGGTAATTAAATAACCCTAGGATGAGCACATACTTCAGCCACCAATTGAGTCAAGGGTGAATAATTATTCCTCAAAATTGGATCTGCACCCCACAAGACGAGTTGCACGTTTGAGTAGAGATTAGACAGTGGAATAGTGGCCTGAGATAATTTTTCGAGCAACATTTTCTGAGTAGGCACCACGTATTTGTTTTCTATGTTGTACACAAAAAATCTCAAATTGAGACTTTCAATGAAACTTTGTACAAAATTGAGCTCGTGAACCGGTAAAGCCATTCCTGTTTTGGTAAATGCGTAAAATTCTTCATAGTGGCCACGAGCCCAAATCACAGGAATCGAGTGTATGGAAAGCGTCCAGGGTAGCAAACAAGCATCGTGCCTGCAAGATTAAAACATCTAGTTCAGGCTAGAGATAACAACTTGTTACTTATAGTGCAATCAAAAACAAGTTTAAGTATACTTGATCTCAAACATTAGCTTACTTAACAATTATCTCAGACAATATTACCTGACTCCTGGAAAGATGACAAAGGTGGGCTGCATCTTCTGAGCATACTGCATCACATTGATGTCAGAAATGAAACTATCGCAGAGCTTCACAGCTCGATCATCGTCATCACCGGCTCCCAAGCTGGTATTATTGATACTTATCAGCTCAACGCCGTTGAGATTTTCATAGCGCTCGTAGCTAGCACCAGACGAGGATACAACAAGTGTGGTCTCGATGCCGAGACCTGAGATTGTGTTGGCCAGTAGGGACAAGTCGTAGACATCTTCAAAGGCGACGATCAGCGCCAACTGCGGGGGTGTGAGCAGAGAGGAGGCCACGCTGTTGTGCAGGAGTTGCAAGAGCAAGGCTGCGCCAAGAAGGCTCCGGACAAGGTACAACATGCTGTTCAGTATAAAGTATAAAAATATATCATGGAACCTTTACTGTTTAAAAATTAGTTTTATTACGTAGGTATTTCGTATTTTGTTAGTAAGTACCTAAAAAATGCTTTTAAAATGCAAAAGAAAGAGAAATTCCATTACAAATCAGACCAAGTATTTACAACACAGTCGGCCCTGTTAATAAAAGTAAGTAGTTCCCTTGTGCACGCATGATAGGAGCTAAGAGGCCAAAAAAACAGTGCGCGCTTCAGTTCGTACTCACTAATTTGATATCATGTTAAAATGATACAAAAGGACAGAGACAAACTTAGGAATTTTAAAACTCAAGCACCGCAGTCTTATACTTACATAAATTAATTTTTAAAATTCACAACACAGCCAAAAACTGAAGTAACAGATTAGATCGCGATCGTGTCTTATGTCTCATCGTTCTTCGTAGTACCAAATCACCGGCGTAATTTTTTTCCACCAATGCGCTGCAGCTGCAGAAATAAACATTGCAGGAGAAAAACAGTGCATTGCATGTTGACATAATATACCTATAGGTATTATCTTTTCGGAGCTGCCACAGAACTACCGCGAAAGGATCTGCGGTCGCGCGTGGCAAGATAAAAAACACACACATAAACAAGGTAAGTTGAAAACGTTATATGGATGATTCCACCATAACTGACTTATGTTTTGCACCCGTAAACCAGAGAAAAACCGATAACATTCGAAAATAAATGTTTATAAGTATATATTTTTTTTATCGTAACCAATATATATGTATCATATGATTCATCATAAGTAAAAAACACAACAAATATACGTCTGATCATGGGGATGGCAACACCAAAACGGACGGACTAAAGTGTTTTCTACAAAGTTTTAATAAAAATAATTAACTAATTTTTTTTTCAATTTGCAAGTAAAAATTGTAAAATACTTCAGTCCCACCGTTTTGGTGTTGCCATCCCGATAGTAGGACATTGTTATATGTTCAATCGTGTCCTGGTTACAATAAAAAAATGAAACATTTATTTTCAAAGGTTTTTATCTGATTTTACGGGTGCTAAAACCTATTAGATTTATAGCTCTGGTTTCTATTGGACATCTTTAATAGGAAAGAAATGTTTTGATGGTCAAATTTACAGAAAAGAGCGTCGAAAAATCCTTTGCCTTTTACAAAATGTGTAAAATTTTTATAGTCAGGTTTTTTAAAACGATTTTTAAAGTCATTTTGAGCCAGTTCCGGCGGAATCTTTCATGTATTCATTATATATAATAACACTTGTAGTTATAAGATAAGTAGCGAGATGAGAGATGATGATGTTCTGACATTCATCTACACTCCGTAATTCTCCTTGAAAGTTTGCCTATTTTATTGCAATGTCCAGTCTGATGTTGCCTATTTAACTTATCGTAGAAATTAAGTAGGTCCACAAGATTTTAATACATTAAATTCGATGATACAAACACTATTGGCAATAATGGCAATTAGTTTAGAAAAAAAGCTTTCATTCTCACTATATTTACATAGTTTAGATCAGCTGATTTGTTTAGTTTTACCTACCTTCACCTCACCTTTCGGCCTGCTATATCCTCAATTCCTCACCTCATTGCAGCTCATTGCGTGGTGTAAAGTGTGTATAAACCCTCCAAAAAGTTGACTCTGCTTCTGACAAAAAGTATTTGTTTACAGCGAAATAATATAATACCAAGTAATTAACAATCTTTATGTACTTCTCTAGATTATTAAATTAATTCCTTATAAAAGTACAGCTCTACGAATAGAGCACGTTCAATACTAAATAAATAAATTTTTTTAACCTCAAAATAAGGGGCTTAATAACATAAATAATACACATTCATTGATTTTTAGTGTTAGTGTTAATAGTTGCTAGTTTTACATAGTACTTCCAGGATTGCTTTTCGTAATCAGTCAAACAAGCAAAAATGGCTTTCAACCTAGGGGGTGGCACACCAGCAAACACAGCAACGACAGGCTTCAGTTTGCTAAACAATCCCGCCAACACTACGTCAAACTTCAATCTGAGCACAACAACTGCCACAACTGCAAGTGGATTCAATTTGGGTGGTGCACCATCCACTGGAACCACTGGATTCAGCCTGGGAGGCTCCTCAGCTCCTGCAAGCACTGGTTTTAATTTGGGAGGTGTACCTGCAGCCACAGCTAGCACAGGATTTAGTTTTGGAACTCCCTCTACAGCTGCCACATCTAGTACAACACCTAGTTTGGGTGTTGCTGCAGCTTCAGGAACTCCAGCCAGCACTGGATTCAATCTTGGAGGCTCCACAGCAGTAGGAACAACTAGCTTTAGTCTAGGTGGTACTGCTCCAGCAAACACTGCTGCTTCTTTACTTACTTTAGGCAAAACCACTTCTACATCGACTCCCACTATTGCTTCTGCAATCAGTCAACCTCAAACTTCTTTGGGCGCCACCACAACGTAAGTACTGTGTGCGCTTCCATTAGCAATTTAGTATGCATGTTACTGTAATGTTATTCAACTTTTGGATCTCTGGTAATCTAACAGAATTTCAATAAATATTCCGTATTAGATAGGTACTCTCTGCTTAACGACAAATTTTTGTTTTCAACAGTGTCAGTACTTCTTCGGCCAGTAAGCCATCAGGCGCAATAAACTTTTGTCAATTGGAAGAATGTATAAATAAATGGACACTTGAATTGGAAGAGCAAGAAAAAGTTTTTGTTAATCAAGCGACGCAAATTAATGCTTGGGATAGACTACTCATAGCCAATGGAGAAAAAATTATCACCTTAAATCAAGAAGTGGAAAGAGTCAAATTGGAGCAACAACAACTTGAGCATGAGCTTGATTATGTGGTCAATAATAATTTTTTTTACTCCATGAAAATGTTTTTTTTTTTCCATAATCACGAAAAAATCTAATCATTTAAAATAACGTTTACAAATTTTAGGTTGGCCAGCAAAAAGAACTACAAGATTGTTTGGTGCCTCTTGAAAAAGAACTTTCGACTCTATCAGTAACAGATCCAGAGCGAGAATACACGTACCGTTTAGCAGAAAATATTGATACACAGTTAAAACAAATGTCTGAGGACCTCAAGGAGATCATAGAACACCTGAATGAGGCAAATCGTGCACAAGACTCCAGTGATCCAATAGTTCAAATCGTAAAAATTCTAAATGCACACATGAATAGTTTACAGTGGCTGGTTCAAAGAACAAATTTATTGAGTTCGAAAATACAGCAAGTCGATCAGATGCATCAAAGCTTTAGGCAGGAAAATGAAAGGACCTTCAGTTTAGCCTATAATTAAACATTTCCATCAGTAATATTTAAATTGAAGTTCTGTATTTTTGAAAGAAAAAAATATTGTTCTTGTACAATTACTATTATTTTTTAATTGAGAGTCCGTTGATATTTTTAATAAAATTTATTGTAAGGAGGTTTCTACTTTTCTACTTGCAACACAAAATTAACGTTATACAATAAAAAAATTTTTATAGAGTAACAGTATCGTAATAAATATGTGTGACACACGATTCATTGACACTCCATAGCTTTTATTTATTTGTAACCGAATGAATGAAAAATGTTAACATTATTAGTCCGACATAGAAACTTATTACTAGTTGTACAGACATACTTTGTACTGAATTATCTTTTGTTGTAGTCTAAAAAATATAAAAATTTTATCTTAAGTGGTAAAATCAAATTTAAGTATGCATGAAAGTCAAAATCTCCACTAAATAACTAAGCAACGTCCATAGCTTGTTCTTTGTCTTTACCCTTTCCTGCTGCATTAAATACAAACAAATCAGCTTCCTGATCTTCCAAATACTGAGAAGACCTAGATTCGTCAATGAAGAGCACATAAGCGCGTTTGACGTCCTCTACACCCACTTCCATTTTTTTATTTTTACGGCATATAATGGAAGAAGTAGTGATTAACTGAATAGCGTATCGTAACGACGTGTCCATGGCAACACGCGTAAGGATCGTCAGAGCATCGCTGGACATCTCACAGTCTTCCTCTTCGCACCTGATCTTTAGGATCTCTTTGACTTCATCTTCGCTGTACGCGACGGTGGGAACAATGATCATGCGATCGAGCAGGTCGATTGGAATGCCATGTGGGCTTTCGTAGTTTGTGCCTCGTATTTTGGTGATGCCTCTGTTTGTAGCCATGATAACGACAGGTGCCATTTCATTTTCCAGAGCGCGGTTGAGAAATGAAAAACATTCTATGTCCAACATGTGCACCTCGTCAATGAAAAGCACTCCAGGTACGATCTCAGCCTTGCCCTCCTCTCGCCACTCGGCCACTTTGGCATTTATCTGTTCCCTAACTTCTGTCTTGATCTCTCCGGTGTCTCCAGAGAACAGGGCTAGAAAACCGTGAGTCCTGCTGTTGATAACATCTACCTCGTGGAGAGTCACGGTATGGACTACTTCCTTCCGTTTCTGCAGCTCCCCTTCGGGACATTGGACAAAACGAGTCTGCGGCCCGGTCGCATCGTAATCGCGAGCCCTCGTGAACGAGCGCCCCAACTTGTTGATTTTTCCAGTGGCCTTGTCTATCGTTACAACATCCCCAGCTTGGACCTTCTCTTTGATCAGACACTCGATCATTTTGTTTCCCAAGTCATAGATCGTCTCCATCTCTGTCGTTTTCAATGTTAGCTTGCCAACCTTGGCTCCCACTCCAGTTACTGGTCTATCAACTTGGATTTCTACGACCTCGCCTTCAATGATCTCAGTTTCTTCTTTGATTCTGATGCCTATTGATTTTCTTATAGCCTGAGTCAGGGCTTCAGTTTTGCTCATTTCAAGCGAGTAAATTTCAGAGCCAGCCATCAGCGTAAATGGAGTATCTGTGCCTAGAGACTGGGCCAATCCCAAGGCTATTGCAGTTTTCCCAGTTCCTGGATGTCCAGCCAACAGTATGGCTCTGCCGGCTATCTTGGCTTGCTTGATCATTTCTAATATAATACCAGTGGCACGTCTTGCTTTGGTTTGACCGACCAATCCTTGTGAAACATTTCGAGCCTCGAGACTGTCATCAAGGCCTAGGCCACGTATGTGTGAGTGTGCACCTATTCGCTCGATCCTCGTTATTTCTCTGACTTCATGAACCTTGGACGCTGCAATCGACATCTTTTCGTACCTATTGATAAAGATGAAAAGTTGTGGTTAATACTCACTCAATCACAATGTAGTTTTCTAGCAATTTATGAAGCAAAATATGGAATACGTCAAGCTTGCGATTTTATGCCTGTAATATCTATATAGGAAATGCTTAATTACTACACAGATACTCAAAATTCCAACTACTGTTTGGTCAGGATTAGTTTTACATTTATGTTAATTCTAAAGCATATATGCTTGCCAATATATATTGATTCAAAACAACTACAATACTAAAAAAAAAAAAAAATACTTACAGAGAGTAAAAGATCTTTAACTCAAAAAATTGTTAAGTTTTCACGTAGTGCATGTGTATTAATGACGCCTTCGCGGTTGCCCGGTTTCCGTCTAAACAATATTATAACCTTACTCTTCATGCAATGCTGCAATTTGACTTCAATACCACATTCCCGGCATTAAGGAATAAAACATACTAAAGCCTCATTCACGAGCTTGAAATGATATATAAAACTCATAGAGCTCGCGCGTGGATAGCGAACTTGTGGATCTGATTAATTGGGATTGGCCCCATAGCACTAGCGCCACTGCCCTAGGTTAATTTCCATAAAGTGGTGAGTTTCAAAAACGGTGAGAGAAGGCTCATGGGGTGTGTTCCAGTTACTCTCTCCGACAACTTAATTATGTCTTACGATATCTTGCGTCATGTTTAAGTTGTCGATAAGTTGTCGGAGAGCGCTACTGGAACACACGGATAACTGTCAGCGCCACCAGCTTTTCTATAAATGCTTACACGTACACGTTGTGGCGTAATTCCAAAGTTTCGAGAGAAGGCTCTCAAGGGCCGATCCCAATTTTTCCCATATCACCAAGAGAGAGAGAGAGAGAGAGCTGAGGCCTGAGGGTGTATTTTCATTCTAGTTAATGAGGGTATTTTGAAGTAGTGCCATGTAGTCAATTTTATAAACCAGCCGCAATAGAGACCAAGATATGAAATGATACTGGATAAAACAGATTAATAAGACTTTATAAAAATCATAGTTGCAGTAATTTTCAGATTGAATTAAGTGGGGAAAATGACCTTTCCGCACCACTCATCTAACGCTAATCTTATCTAAAAATTCATTATTTATAATCTTACACGCCGTGGATTGCCGAATTTTGGCTTACGAACGAACCTATTATCTATTATACCCACTTCGTTATAAGTAAATTGTACGTGGTTTGAAAAGCGCTCTGACCTTAGAGCATATACATGTATATACATATGTATATGCTCTAAGCCAGAGATTAGTTGGTCACCAACTAATCTCTGTCTAAGCTTACATCGTGGGTTCCAAATTCCGAGCAAAAGTCTCGAACGAATGTAGTGAACAAGTACCTAATTGTTTACCTTTTAGTATTCTCCTCTGACTTTGACACGTACGTAATTGGTTAATAATGTTACCGTTTTATGGCTGTTTATAAAGAATAATTTTTTTCATTTATTGTTAATGTAAAACAAATCTTTTAATTTAAAAACTATGATTCGAAAAAGAAATATAAGTTTTAAGGCTGTGAAAGAATTAGATGCATTCCCTAAAATAGCCGAAGATTACAGAAAGCAGTCAGTTGTTGGTGGTACATGTAAGCAGCAATCTGTTTCTTTATATGTAGCTTTATTTACTTTTGATTTCAAGCTTGAGCAGTATCATTGTTACTGTACACCTAATATCATTTATAATCTTATATTTTAGTTTCCATAGCGAGTGTCTGTATCATAGTTTATCTGATATATTCAGAGACAGCCTACTTCTTGGATAGTAAACTGCTATTCAAATTTGAACCGGACACTGACTATGATAACCGATTGCAAATGAATATAGATTTAACTATCGCAATGCCATGTAGTCGTGTTGGTGCTGATGTTCTGGATTCTACAAATCAAAATTTAATTACTAGAGACACCCTTAAAGAAGAAGACACATGGTGGAATTTGACACCAGATCAGCGAGCTCACTTTGAAGCTCTTAAACACATGAATTCTTATCTTAGAGAAGAATATCATGCAGTCCATGAACTTTTATGGAAGTCTAACCGACCGACTTTTTACAGTGAAATGCCAAAGAGGTATAGATTGAATAAGCATTATACGAAAATCTTATAAGTAATATCTAGTATTTTTAATTAACATTTAAATATTTTAACACATATTTGCTTCACAGACATGACATACCAAGTTATGCACCAAATGCATGCCGTATTTATGGGAGCTTAGATATAAATAAGGTGGCAGGAAACTTCCACGTTACTTCTGGCAAGTCACTCAATCTTCCCAGAGGTCATATTCATATTTCTGCATTTCTATCTGACCATGATTATAATTTTACACATAGAATAAACCGTTTCTCTTTTGGCAAGCCTAGTCCAGGAATAGTTCATCCATTAGAAGGTGATGAAAAAATTACCAATGACAGTAAGTTCAAATTCATATTTAGTATTTTAACATCATTACAGAAACTAATCTAATATCACTCCTTCGTAAATATTTTTTTCAGATATGATGTTATTTCAATATTTTATTGAAGTTGTCTCTACTGATATAAATATGCTGATGCACAAGTCAAAAACCTATCAGTACAGTGTCAAAGACTATCAGAGACCTATTAATCACGATAAAGGTTCTCATGGTATACCTGGTATATTCTTCAAGTACGATACTAGTGCATTAAAAATTAAGGTCACACAGGAACGAGAGTCCATAGGTCAATTTCTTGTAAAATTATGTGCTACTGTAGGTTGCATATTTGTAACCAATGGTTAGTAACATTAGGTGTATCATTATTTTTTTTTTTTTTTTTTTTTTAAGCTTTCGTAATTTTGAGGGCACACTTTAATTTTTCTGAATAATTTTTTTTTTTTTCAGGTATACTTAACAACTTTGTACAAATCATATGGCACGTAATTTGTTGTAAATTTTTAAACAGCGAAGAAAAAAAGTTTTATGAAAAAATAAGCATAGACAATAATGCAAAAAATGTTGTTAGTCCACCAAATTCGATAAATGTCACTACTCAAGGAAATATTGGCAGTGGAAGTAATCTTACAAAACCGTAATGTAAAAAAAAAGAGGGAAAAATCATGTTACCATATTTTTTATACTTTAAACTTTTAACATAGAGTATAAAATACATCTGAGATATACGAAAACTATTTAATTGAAGTAAAATTTTTAACGTCATAATCTTTACTAAAAAATGTAATCGTTCAATACTATAGAAAATGTCATTGCGAGATGTTTTAATTTTCAGCAGTATGATAATATCATAATATGAATTGTCAAGAACTTGAAAACTTGGAGCATGTTATGTGTTCATTGCTACAGCAATCATTTAACTTGTATCAAAGTGACCGTTATTGTGTCATTTGTGTCTGAATCTTTGGAGGACTGAATCGATTTTGTAATATGCTACTGTTTTTTACATTTTACATATATTATTGTTATATCATTGTAAGTTTTATTGAGAAGCATCCTACAAGTATTAAACAGAAAATTGTATACGTTGTTGTTTTAATTTATTAGCATAATGATACGTAACATGGCATTGAAATGATCAATATCATAGGGAGTAGTACTATCACATACATAGGTAACAGACAGTTCGTGTCAGTTCGTGATGAGAGAGTAATCTACATGGTGTTCGGTCAAAGTTCTCCGACTCCGAGTGACACAAGACTACAAGAGCACTTAATCAAGTTGTGTAGGTACATATATATATTTTTTTTTATATTATAGTGCTATACGTCCGGCTCCTTTTTAATAAGGGCACTATTATGGGCACTTAGCACTTAGGAGAAGGAAGGGAAGAGGGATAGGAGGCCTCCCATTACTGGGAGGGGGGTAGGGGGAATTAGGCATTATGCTGCGAGGAGGTCGCCTAAACCCTCCTCGAGGAGCATTGCGTGGTGAAAAAGCACATGTGAAAGTCACAGAGGTACTTGCCCGAAAAGTCGCACTGGCCGGAAATCGAACCACGGTCTCCCGCGTGCCAATCCACATCCTAGCCGACTCACCGACTGAGCCACCGCGAGCTCCTTCTATAGTGGCTCTGTTCGGAAATGATGCGTTGGTTAAGTATTAAGTTGGTACCTACCCCCACCCTGGCTTAACTAACTGACAGGGTGGGGGTAGGTACCGACCAAAAACTTAACCAACGTATCATTTCCGAACAGAGCCTAAGGCTTAGAGGATATATTCTATATTCTCTGGTGCAACTGGTGCAAGGGAAAAAAATGACATGTTATCTGTCTCACACTAATGAGTTATCCACAGTATCCACACATTATCTATATACTTAGATTAAACGGCCACTGCGTACGAAACGCATCCTATATATTAAGCTTAATTTTTTTTCTCAAAATTTGAGCGCTCTCAGAATTATTCTTTTATTTGCTAAGTTTTCTCCTTCATACTTTGTTTAATATATATTAAAGAAACAAATAAACTAGCGTTAACAAACAGACGATTGATGGAAGTGTGTGTATGTATATACACATGTGCATGTGCATGTATGTGTCACGTCTCGAGTCTCGAAGCTCGAAGGTCGAAGGTTATACAGTATTCGCTACGTGCACAATTTTGAAGCAGCGTCATCCTATAGGGAAAAACGAGAACTATTGGTCTGGCACAGCAAAAGGCAATATTAGCGATATGTGCTTGATACCTATAGGAACCAAGTACCTCGATAGATACACGAAAGGTTCGGTGTTTATTATATCACGAATTAATACAATGTCTCAAGTGGTACAATCCTATGTAAATAACTAAAGACAAAATTTGTACTACAAGCACTATAAGCGCTTGAGTATGTCCGTGTGTACTGTGTGATACGAGATATGTTTTATTAGTTTGCAATGTAGTCAACACAGACGATCAGACCTCCTCTGACCAATCAGAGAGCTCCGTTAGCCCTATACCGGCGTGTTAAGTACACAGTATGTACACACGTTCATACGATACGGTTAGAGGATCGGGCGCCATCTAAAAACTCTAAGAAATACACAGTATCCAATGTATTTTATTGCGTTTTTTAATGAACATGCCTGAGTAAAATATGTACACACTACTCATAATTTTATTAAAAATTTAATCCTTAGAATGGTTGTCGATGTATAAACACATAACTTTCTGATGATAGTAATGCTTAGCAGTCTGCTAGAAAAAAACAAACATATCATTTAGTTGCACATATTAGCACAGGTATTGCTGCGATCGCTTTTTCAGCTTGTGCACGTAGCGAATACCTATATATGTAGTACAACATCAGGGCCTGGCCATGCCCTTTTATAACCTCATTACAATACTGGCTAGGGCCTGCCCAGGGCCTGGTGTTCAGCTACGGCCGTCTAGTGGTCATTTCTTGTCGGGATACGTATGAAAATAATATGGGACGATGGGATCTTCATCTTACTCCGTTTCGGAACAGGTCAAGAGGTGCGTTGCGTAGCGCGTAGAAACACAGACATATAAGAAATTTAGACTGCTCGTTCTTATGGGCGCACTCCGTAAGCTCCAACAGTTAATCTTCAAGGATCTCGGTATCCTAGATGACATTTAAGTGCAAGGGAAAAGAATATGTTATCTCTCTCACACTAATAAGTTATCTATACATCATCTGAATACTTAGATTAAACGGTCACTGCTTACGGAACGCATCCTGTATATGCGACGCTGAAGCACAAGTACAAAGAGATACAACATCGAACATGGGTATCTATCTGTCTTGCACATTGCCAACGATGGGGAGGTTGGCAAGCATGGTCCGATGGTTCGGAGGCCATATAAAATAAGGTCCCCTTTGCCGTGGGAGGACTGTTAGTTAGGGGGCCAGGTCCGTCCCGTAACCCCGAGTATGTCCACGACTTCTGTAAGGCTATTTCGATGTCTTTCTTCCTCCTGAATCTAAATTTTTTGGTCCGAAGTCCGACAAATGGCCCGTTTTTTTGTTATAAACAATTTACATTAACAATAACAAAATAAGTTGATTATTAACAAAAAACTTTGGCACATTTTGAACAAAAATCCAATTGGAATGTATATACCTTAACCCCATACTCTGCGTAAAAAATTCTACAAGTTTGAATAAATGTGTTTTTTCACGATTTTCGATCGCGTCTTACTCAACCCGCTCAACCGCTACTGCATGTAACTTGTTCATACAGAAATTTACCCATTCCCTTTTCGATGTATTTTTGTCTCCTGAATGTACATTTGTTGGTCCAAAGTCCGAAAATAGTCACATTAATTGTTATAAACAATATCAGAATAATTGAGTTTCTGACAAACCAAAATTTTTTCAAGATTGTTTGGCTTGTTTTATGTTGAAAAAGTCTCCTGTAATTTTTTGAAAAATGTACAGTGAACTAAGAAAAATTTGTTAAGTTCAAAGAAATCGCACACCCACACGTCAGAAAATCAATTATATGTTATTGATTGACAAATGTATTTGGACTAGAATTTTTAAAAGCCTCAAAGTTGTCAATTCGTTTATAATCACTATACCTAATTTTACTTGGAACAAAACCGGCCCATTTATTTCGAGCTTTGCACAAAAATCTCCGAGCATACATGATTTTGGACATTCCACATATCATATACATATTATTGTGATTAAGAGTGCAGTGGCTCAGTCGGCTAGGTCGTGTGTCGGCACGCGGGAGAAAGCGGTTCGATTCCCGGCCAGTGTGACAGAGTAAATATTTCTGAATTTTCGTACGTGCTTTTTCACCACGCAATATTCATCGTGGAGGGGATAAGTGACCTTCTCGCAGCAAAATTGCCTATTTTCCTCCAACCCTTTTCCTTTAACACCTTCCCTTCCTTCTCTTAAGTGCTCAGTACCCAGAGTAGTGCCATTTATGGGATCCGGATGTATAGCACTATAATATATATCCACATCTTCTTATCTTATCTTTTTTATTCTTAGTAGCATATGAAGCAAAGTTGCTAAAACCTTTGTAATCGCTAACCGCAAAAACTACTAAGCCGATTTTGCTGAAATTTTGCATACCGATTCTTGACTCTTCCTAGATGGTTTTGGTATGGTTTTTTTCTTGAAAAAGTTAATAACAATAACAATAAACAAGCTCAAAGTTTTGCTAAAATAAGCAAGCTTTGCGCTTTAGCTGAGTATAATCCGTTCGGTGGCGTCGAGGTAAAATTGAAGCCACCCGCAATCAAAGACAGTGAAGAGTGGTTATAATATGCCCCATCGAATTGTCGATTGTCGTAGTCGATCATCGGCATTACACCAAGTACAGAGGAGTCCGTCGTGCAGCTGGGCATCCCGGCTACTGATGACACACTTCTTTCATGGACAAGCGAAATAAATCAGTTCTTACCACGGATCACCAAAATCAACCGAGTGCCACGGAAAAATGGGCGTTCGAAACGTCAACGTTTCTGGTGAAATACCAGGAAACGTTTTTAGCCAGAGCGCAAGCTGCTCCAGCCCTTTAGAGCTTTGTGGCTGTTCAACCATCCGACCTGGTGCCGTCAGAGAATTTTCTACTTCAAATGCGAGCTAAGAAAGTTAGCCCTGAAGAGTACGGGTAGCCACAACGGTCTCCTTCTTAGTGGTCGTCCCAACGGCATACCTACAGAGAAGGTATTCTCCAGACCCACTTTCCTGACTAACGATGAGCGGTTAGTTATCCGGGGAATGACCCGAAGACAAAATATTCTTTGGTCAGCGGCGTACCTCCCAACCTGTACCTATGGTCTCTGTACACAGAGACTCAAAGGATAAGGGTCAAGCTACCCACAACCAGCTCGCCATCATCAAGAATAATAATAATAAAGAATAGCTGCAAGTTTCACCACTGGCCCTTTTCAGGGCCATTATAAGTATTTGCGTTCCCTACTTAACCATAAATTTCATCGGTTCTTTTAAGGGCCAACAAATACATTTTTACTACCATTTCCGGAAGCGATTTGTCGACTAAAAGACTATATTAACTAAAGGCTTCCACTATTAAACCAAGTCAGTCATTTACTGGCAGTCGTCACGAACGGAGTTATTTTTTGCAAGGTTGGGAACTCCAGTGACCGACGACCCTATATTACCCTTGGTAATAAAATAAATATATAGCAAGGTAGCAAACACAATGAAAAGAACGGATTAGCTATTATGTAAGTTTATTTATCATAACAAATAAAGGTTAATAACGATTCTTACAGGTTTGAGAAAAAAACCAAGCTTATTCCAATAGTTATAAGAAAACAATTCGAGAAAAATGATCGCCCGTTATTTAATACTGAACATATAAATACAACAATAAATCCAAGTATAATGATCGGTATTATGTTGTTACGGGGTGAACCACGCGGATTGACGAGGCGGAGTTGCTCCACTTCGACCGGGCCTGGGTTGCCCGGATACCCAACGATGACACTCCCTGTAATATATTTTGCGAGTCTCGTTCGCCGAGACACCGCTACTGGATCGGGTATCGCGGCGACCTTGAACGTCGTCGCCTCTCGCGACGACCAATACACGGCAAAACGGGGGATCGGGCACACACAGACAAGAAGTAACACTCACGGGTATTTTTTTGTTAATAAAACTATATATTCAATGAATATAAAATGATTACAAAAAGGTATTCGCAGGTGTGTGTGTGTGTGTGTGTGTGTGTGTGTTTAATTCCCGCACGTCGAGCGCGCTTGCTCGACGTGCTCGCGGCGCGAAAACGCGAACCGGGCAGACCTACGCGGGCTAATTTAGGGCCGCTGCCCTTTACAACAGACTGCCTGTTGGCAGGTACTTACGCGGGGTGGAAAGGTCGCTTCTCACAACTGCCTTGGATAGGCCGAACTAGACGTAGTTGGTGTGATCTCGCAGAGGCCAGTAGGCGTCCCTACTGGCTGTGTGTGGAGATCAAGGTCGTCAGACCTGGACTTGGTCTGCCCTTATCGTCGGTTTCCAGAGTCCGNATTCCATAAAAATAAGAAGTTTCATCTTAGAATTGCATATTTTACCTTTTCGTTTTACTAGTTCTACTTAATTAGGGTTCACGGTGCTATTCGTTATTTAAACTATTTTCGATATTTTGATTTGAGATTCAAATCGAAATTGAATGGTGATTGAATCTCAAGTTAAATGTGTTTGAATCTCTTTTGAATTTCGAATGAATTTATTTCAGGAGGGGATGCAGCTTTAAAGAAATTTGTTTTGCAATTGCTCAAACCCCTTCGTGGGATGGAAGTTTTTTTCTCTACCAGATTTTTCAAGTCCTTTAAATAATTTTATCGAAGACTAAATAGCCACCAATCTTTTTTGTAGCACTTAGTAGCATTTGGATTATGGACAAAAGCGACGACAAAAGTGTGAATTCAGATGAAAATTATAGTGTTGTATACCAATTTTACTTGAGATAAGCACCTCCAAAGTATTAAAAAAAAATTTTTTTTTAAGATATGGTATTTAAAAACATTTTATCAACGATTAACAACGCCGTTTATCTTAAATTAAATTAAATTAATCTTAAATTAAAACTTAAATCACAGCTAATTTGTACATGCTGCTGTGGGTAATGCAAATACGCAGTCAAAAATGTGATACGACAATTTGTATTATAATATCAAGTAAAGCTCGAAATTCAGCAGCCAAATTAACCAATTGTAATAAGAACTAACAAAGTATTAATATACAGTGTCATGTTTCGTATGATCATAACCTCGATTACAACGCAATAATTCTAATTGAAAATTTAAATTTATGATAATTAAACCACAATCACTTTTTTTTCAGCGAACAATTATTCATTTTAACCATATTCGTCTCTGAGAAAATTTCATTTACGATTCAAAAGAGATTCAAACAAATTTAACTTGTGATTCAATCACCATTCCATTGCGATTTGAATCTCAAATCAAAGATATAATTAATAACGAATAGCATTGTGAACCCTAATTAATTAGGACTAGTAAAACGAAAAGGTATAATATGCCATTCTGAGATGGAACTTCTCATTTTTATCGATAGAATGTCGTGTACATTAATTCAAAAGAGATTCAACGCATATTTAGGTACAATCCAGTTTGGATTCTACTTCCATTCGATGAAGATATGATTATTGCATATTAATGCAGCACTTTTTTTGTTTTGTATCAATTTACATGAAAATTGATTATTTACAAAAATAAAAAAAAATAAAAAAATTTACTAATTTTTTGGGTTATAGCGTTTGAAACTTTCGACAAAATTCGACACCTGAGAGGAAGACTATTCTAGACCAAAGGTTTCACAAAGACTATTCCAGCGCTATGTACTCCAAGTAAAATAATCCCAACTCACTGCATTAATGAATAGAATTCCATCACACTACATTGCGACGAAAATAATCCCTCCGCACTACGTTGTGACGAAGAGAATCCCTCTACGCTACGCCGTGACGAAAAAAATTCCAGTGCTCTGTACTGCAAAGAAGAGAATTCCTCTGCTCAACGTTGTGACGAAGAAAATCCCACCCCACTATTTTGTGACAAAAACAGTTCCTCCACATTACATTGCGACGAAAATAATCCTTGTGCTCTACGTTGCAACGAAAACAATTTCAGTGCTCTGTACTGCAACGAAGAGAATCCCCTACGCTGCCTTGCAATGAAAAAAATTTCTTCGTGGTTAGTTGTGACAAAGATAATCCTAGCGCTCTGCCGTAAGAAAAAAATAATGCCCTTACGCTACGTTGTCATACATAGAATCCTAGTACTCTGGGTTGAATTAAGAGAAACGCTTAGTTTTTGTTAATTAATTAGTAAAAAAATTATTAAGTTGTGCTAGCAGGTAAGTTCAGATGCCAAGCTCTTTTACACCATGTGGCTCTGATGATTAACATCTTTTGTTTATTAATTGATAAATAAATGAATAAATAAATAAGTTAATTGTCAGTTGGAGGGCAGAAAACAAGGTTTGTACAATTTTTAAGGCATTTCACTGAAAAAATATGGACCCTGCCTTTGTCTGGTAGATAGGAACGTAAAAAAAATATGTTTAATTAAAAATAAGTTTTCCTTGGTAGCTTTTCTGTACAATTGTGTATAAATAAACTAACGAATGTATGGTAAGTCATCGGAAACCTAGGTGAGTCAAAACATATTCACTCTGTAGGCCTGAGATGTATTTTTTCTCTTTAAAAATCCAAACCTAGATGAACGAGTGGCGGGTAAACGAGCAAGACTTGAAAACACAAGCCGAAATTCAGTAAACTTTTAGCCTGAAGATTTATTTTTGTAGAGATGGTCAACTTTTTATTGATGACTTTTCAGTGAAATTGTGAATAATTTTTTTTCAATTTCATACAAAACTTTTGTAAGAAAAAAAAATTACATTTTTCGCATTATTAGTTCAAAGAAAGAATATAACTTGCGAAGAAGAATAGTAAACACAAAAAAAAAAACTGCTCGAAAACCGATTACAATCTTTAAATTTTGTTATCTGCAGTACTGATGCTAGGCTTACGCGAATAATGTTATACCCTGCCGTATGCAATACGATGTCCAGGAATAGATTTTGATTGTTTCCAATCTTATTTAATATGTATATTGGTACTGTTTTTCAGACATGAGACTATCGTACAGACATTGTTTAAGTGCCAAAATGTATGTATTTGATCAATAAGTATTTTGGCTTACAATACTTCTAATATCTTCGATGTTTATAAAACTACTTTGATTTATTTATTAACAAAACAAAATGTTCCCACTCATCGTGTCCATAAGTTTATTATTTACTTTAGAGTTTGTTAATTATAAATTTACCGATCAACACAAAAGATACCTTATTTTGCTTCATTTTCAAAACAACAAAAAATATTTCATTCAAAATTACTTGGATTTTTTTGTTTCGTTGATAGATTATAAATATCTAGCACTTAAAATTCTTGTTTTTCTTTCCTTAATTAAAAAAAATTCACACAGCAACCTTATTAACCTAATAAAGCTTACTTTTACTCCACGCAACAATAAGAAAAGAAATACAAGAATTTCAATTTATTTTTAATTTGAGTAACATTGAGCATTTGAAACGTTGCTGCTGTTTGACTGAAATCTTACTGATACATAAAGCAAAAGCGCTAAAACCGTTGTAATCGCTAACCGCGAAAACTACTGAACCGATTTTGTTGAAATTTTGCACACTGATTCATGATACTTCTTAGATGGTTTTAGTATAGTTTTTATCTTAAAAAATTTAATAACAATAGCAATAATTGAGCTCAAAGTTTTGCAAAAATACGCCAGCTTTTCACTTTAGTTCAGTAAAATCCGCTAGGTGGCATCGACATAAAATCGAAGCTACCTGCAACATAATTAAATAAGTGTGGTTATAATAGGCTGGAACGTCTTCATAGTGTTGTAGTCGACCTTCGGCAATTCAGCGAGCTGCATAGAGAATGCTGATGATAGTCTTGCAGCTGGGTATCCTGGTTACGGACGACACTTTTCTCTGAGCGGGAGGGGACCTAGGTGTCCATTCACCCTGAATCTCGACGAGTGCGATCAATTAAAAAAATAGTACATTACGCCACGAGAGCGCAAAGTGTCACTTTGCGCCCGCAGGCGAACTTTGGGCCCGTGGGCAGAAAAGTACTTTTTTGCCCTCGGGTGGTTTTGGGAGGCTGGTACTTCCTCGGGCAAAAAAGCAGTTTTCCGATTCTCGTTCGAAAAGTCTCCTTTACGAACCTCGTTACGGACCTTGCCTTCGGCTCGGGCCGCAAATCTCTCGGTACGCAAACAAAGACTTTTCAAACTCGTAGGAAAACTACTATTTCTGCCCGGAGGGCAGAAAAGTACTTTGCGCCCTAGGGCCCAAAGTAGTCGAAGGGCGAAAAGTTCGCCCAAGGGTGCAAAGGCTTGCGCTCGAGTAGCGTATATTATTTTTCTCCTTAAGGGAGCAAAGTGAGGTTATTAACTCTATATGTATAATAAAAAAATTAATTAAAGTTTAGAAACCTCAAATTAGTATGCAAGCATTGCCATATATATGCTAACTCCAGTAGATATATGTTGTAAGGCTGCGTACAGACGCAACGCCAATACTTTTTACAATCCATTTGAATGCGCGAGTGCGAGAGAGAGAGAGGGCGAAGAGATGACGGATCGTTCGCCCTCTCTCACGCACCCGTGCATTCAAATAGATTGCGTGCAGATTGATATTTGCCGGTGTGTCTGAACGCAGCCTAGGCTGCCGATATTGCTGCTTTGCGTTATGTCCATTGCCAAAAACCATGCTTTTTTAGAGTCTACTTATAGTATAACATTTACGATCTGCCTGCCAATGTAGCGGTATGTATGTGTATACTGGCACTAGTAGTATTAAATGGTCTTCAATCTCGACGGTAACAGAGTTACTAATATTCGATATTGAGTTGATATATGTGCATACATTTTTTTTTCAAATATAAGTGTGCTGACTTCAAAGATGGTAGCATTAAATTGCTTTTAACTAAGGGGAATAAAGGTATGTTTCGTGAGACAGGTTGTGCGGGGTCCAGGGGGCGCAGCCCTTGGTAGGGGTCCAGGGGGCGAAGCCCCCGGTTGAGGGGGTACGGAGGGGCGAAGCCTTCTCGACTACAAAACATAAATTGCTCGTTCTTAAAAAACAAAAATCCATTTTCATTCTTCAACAATTGTATATAAATATGATTTCATCCAAATTTTACAATTTAATTTCGAAAACTTATAGAATTTCGCCCCGCGACTACAAAACATAAACTGTTCGTTCTTAAAAACAAAATCCATTTTTATTCTTCAAAAATTGTATATAAATATGATTTCATTCAAATTTGATAATCTAATTTTAAAGACTCA
>NW_019379553.1:548761-559010 GCF_000648655.2 Copidosoma floridanum
AACCAGGAATCACTGATCCTCTCCAAGGTCTGCGTTGGGCAAACCTATAACAGCTATGAAGGAAAAAAAACTTGAGCCAACGGGACAGCCTCCACTGGACAAGTATCACTAACCAATCTCCCCATCTAAGATCACCAAAATAACTGAATCTGCAACCACAAAAGGTGCTTTAGACACCAACGTCTTCGACGTTATACCGGGAGACGTTGGGAAATAGCACTACAACTAGCCCCAAAGCTTCGGACTTTGTAATTTTTCTCCGAATCAGTCTGGGTCTTCAACAGCAAGCCAGAGAAGATCACCCTGAGGTATCATCCGCTAGGTGGCGTCGACATAAAATCGAAGCTACCTGCAACATAATTAAATAAGTGTGGTTATAATAGGCCGGAGCGTATCGATAGTGGTATAGTCGAACTTCGGCAGCTCAACAAGCTGTAGAAAGAATGCTGGTGATAGTCCTGCAGCTGGGTATCCTGGTTACGGACGACACTCTTCTCTAAAGTGNATTGAAACAGCAGCGTCAAAATCGACAACTAAAGAGTCGATTACGTGAGAGATCAGCTTTTCATTGTACCCTCACAGCAATCTCTGAAATCTTTAAAAATCCTACTTCAGATTTTTTAATGAGTAGAAAATGTATTTGTGTTTTTGTGGCAATAAAAGTGTAAGGTTTAAGGTCCAGGACTTTGTTGCTCTGGTAATAAAGTTGTGAGATATGAGAAAAATAGTAGTTTTCCTACGAGTTTGAAAAGTCTCTGTTTGCGAACCGAAAGGTTTGCGGCCCGAGCCGAAGGCGCTAACAGCTTTAAAAAATAGCCGTTTTCGTGAATTACACGGGAGAAACTGTAAATCAACGGCTTCTTATGGCCACCGATTATTTTATGGCATAAAGAACGCACGGTACTTTTCAGCANGCTACTAAGTGCTACACAAAAAGATTGGTGGCTTTTGATAAAATTATTTAAAGGGCTTGCAACGTCTAGTAGACACAGAAAATTTTATTCCATGAAAAATGTTTTAAGAATTGCAAAAAAAATTTTCGGCGTCACAACCCGTCCCTGAAATATATTTATTCACGATTTAAAAAAGATTCAAGTAAATTTAACTTGCGATTCAATCACTATTTAATTGCCCACACGAAGAATAGAAGTATTTTCACACAAAAGGAATGGGCTAAAAAGATCCGGGATAGTAAGGAGAACGAGCCATATTATGATGTGAAAGAAATCCATCAAAATGATACATATAGTTTTGACTCCTTGGCAGATCTATTTTTGTGGAAACCAGTGAAAATTGGAAGCATTCGTGAAATACATGTCAAACCAAAATGTACGGACATTTCTGTCAAATACAATTTCTTTGATGAGCTTAAAAGTATGAAAATTTTAAAGCGAAGCACTTCGCTTCATGATGTCACTACATACAAATTGCCTTTGGCCTATAAGGAACGAATACCTTTAAATGATCAGAAAAAGTATATTATGTATGTTAATAATGACAATGATAAATTACAGAAGTTATCGATTATTTGTTTAAAAAACTTTGATTGAATAGTACTATTGTACATGACAAATTTTTTTTCGGTTGTTACATAAACCATAATAAATAGAGAAAAACTGGTCTCTGTCATTCTGATGTTAAAAAAAATGAGAATATACTTCAAATATTTCTAAGTAGGTAAAGCAGGTTTCTAATGTAAGGTTAAGGGCTTATAACACGATCTTGTCTTTGACTTATTATTTTCATACTCCTTCTTACATTTATTTCGTAGTAGTTTAAAACTAAAATATATTCCTACTTGAAAAATTATTTCAGAGGCTTCTTACAAGAGTTATTTTATTGCACAAAAATTCTAAACACTTACTTAATGAAATATTGTTTTGTATGTGTGAAACTTGCGCATCATATAGTAGTATGTCACAAGAAGAAAAAATTAAAAATGAAGCAGCATATACTATATTATTTCAGAGGCTTCTTACAAGAGTTATTTTATTGCACAAAAATTCTAAACACTTACTTAATGAAATATTGTTTTGTAGGTGTGAAACTTGCACAGCATATCGTAATATGTCACAAGAAGAAAAAATTAAAAATGAAGCAGCATATACTATGCACGTAAAAATGAAATCCGAGGCTCGAAAGTTAATGGCACGTGACAAGGAAATTGCTATGAATGACTATACAGTTTGCTGCGCCAATTACGACATGCAAAAGATTTTAACCACGCCAAAATCGAATGTGTCAGTAATGCATTATCTGTCGAAATTGTGTGTTTGGAATTTTACGATTTATGAGACGGGCGTGTCCAAAGGACATTCGTTTTTATGGAATGAGACTATCGGAAAGCGTGGCTCAAACAAAATTGCTTCGTATGTTTTGTCCTTTATCCGCCGTAAATCGGAAGCTGGCGTAACGAAATTTAAATTTTACACTGACAACTGTTCAGGGCAAAATCGAAACAGAAACATCTTTTCAATGTATTTCAAGGCCTGTAATGAATTAAACATTGAAATCACGCATCGGTAAGACTTTTAAAATACCTTATCTCTATTTCTCTTTTTTTTCTTTTTTAAATAAATGCTAAAACGCCGGGCCGTATGGTCTCTTGATTTTGGTTTAATGTATTTTTAACGTACTTGCTTGCAAACTCAAGGCTCCTAAATTCAATTTTTGTTCCTTACATTATAAGAAGCTTTGTGATGGACGAAAAATCACATTTTGAGATAATAAAGTACAAATGGGGTTTCTAAGTTTTAGAATCGAAATACATCACTCAGGCTAAGGTGTGTCTCCTTGTCCACGCTCGCGTGCGTACGTGTGTGATCACTCATGTCTTGCAACTCTGACAGCCGATTTTGATGCAACACTGAGTTTTTTCTACTTCTTATCACCGCTAAAAATAAAATTTCGTTTTCTTGGATCAGTTTAATTATTTAATTTTTCTTGAATTTTAAAAATCTTATACCTCGAAAAAATGTTTTTTATCCGTTTTAGGGGTAGTTTTATAGTTTATATGCTTAAAAAGTATGAAAATATTGAAAAAATAATTAAATAAAAACGTATGTGTATAATAATTGAAAGTGAAATGAAGGCAAGGGGGTGTATAAGCAATTATGTATGTAATTATTCATATCTTGAGATTATCTGAAGGAATTTTAATCGTTGAAGGTAATTATCTATCGGAACTAAATAATTGCACTCAAACTTTAACATTACACTGCAGTTCATAACGTGTACTCGATATTTAAGTAATGAATTGAATTATATTAATTAGACATTAGTTTTTAGAACTAAAATTTTTTATGCATTTATTCATAATACATTCATTACACGGATTATACCGATTCTTAATACAATCAAAATTTTGTAAATTAGTTATTAGCCGTCGAATATAAATATATATTCAAAATGTCCGTCGTAATTCAAAATCGATATTTTTCGAACGTTGAGATACATCAACTTTTATAATACTATGAGAAAAAAAAAAAATGAAAAAAAAACTAAAGCCGCGAGATGATATATGATAATATATGGTCGTGTTATAAAAAAATTCGATTATTAAACAAAATGCAAAAATTTGTGAGAATAAAGTGACAGTACTTTTTCATTTGCAAAGGAAAAAAAAATTGTATAATCTTATCTTAAAATATTGATTTTCACGTAACCTCGGCCTTTTAATTCGATCTCTAAAAAAAATCAATTCTTTTTGGCAAAACGATAATATGAAATTTAGTAGATGCGTAAATTTGAAATCGACAAAAATTTTAAAAGATCTAAACAAAACCCTTTGTAAAACTAGTGTGTTATGTAATTAAAATAATAAAATATCAAAATGTTTTTACTAACTTTAATCTGAGCACATTAAAAAGTACAACGCACGAAGCACGTGTAACGAAACTAGCATGTGTAAAGAAATTCACCTTGATGTAAAAAAAAGCTTAAAAAATTCACCATGTCTTTTGGTGAACTAATGAGAATCTCCCTTTTAACATGGATTTGAATCAGTTACTTTTTCAGCACAAATAATTTTTCAACTTCATTCGATGTAACAAATAATTAAAAAAAATTTTTTTGTTGAATAGTTTTCTCGAAGTAAGGCACACCCAGTCAGAGGGCGACACCATGCACGCAAGAATCGAAAACCACACGAAGAATAGAAGTATTTTCACACAAAAGGAATGGGCTAAAATGATCCCGGATAGTAAGGGGAACGAGCCATATTATAATGTGAAAGAAATCCATCAAAATGATATACATAGTTTTGACTCCTTGGCAGATCTGTTTTTGTGGAAACCAGTGAAAATTGGAAGCATTCGTGAAATACATGTCAAACCAAAATGTATGGACATTTCTGTCAAATACAATTTCTTTGACGAGCTTAAAAGTATGAAAATTTTAAAGCGAAGCACTTCGCTTCATGATGCCACTACATACAAATTGCCTTTGGCCTATAAGGAACGAATACCTTTAAATGATCAGAAAAAAAGGCTTTAAAAACGATGCTCTTGAAAAAACTTATACCACAAGCTTCAGTTGATGATTTTAAAGCAGTACTTGAGATTTAAAAAGATTTCTGTTTCTCTTTTCTATTCTATTTCTTTCAAACTCATGTTGGCTATGCTTGGTATAGCTCACTTTTTCATTAATATTTTGTTTCTCTAATGTTAAATATAAGTATAGTCATGACACACTGAAGATTAATTATAATGCTATAGTAATCAATAAGCGTCAATGCTGAGTGCAACAAAGTTATAATAGTATTTTTGGAGTTGTGTATAATTTTGTGTTCATCGAATTGTCCAAGAGATAATTTTAGAAATGAGTAAGTATTCTTTCCCATTAAATTCACACGTGAATGTTAAAATACTCCCTGAGAGATCAATTTTATTTAAAGCAACCACGAAAAATTCCAAAATTGAGTGTAAACAAATTTTTTTCAAAGTGTCGACTAAAATCAGAATAATACATTTGTACACAAAATCATACACCCCCCAGAACTATAACTAGATAAGCGTTATTTACTTTTAATGAGTATTATTTTGTAAAAGAAGTAATATCTGATAATTACTTTGTGATATATTGTTATGAGAGTCGGCGTGGTTGGCCCTTCCTGGACCGGTTGGGCCGGAAGGGGGCTCCAATACGTCGACTTAGTTGTGGCCCTGATAAGGGCCGATTGATGTTGCGGCTTCAAATTATGGCAGTATGATCGTACCACGGGAGGGTGTCACAGGCCTCGTGAGTAACCGCCTCTTTACCTGGTTAAAACGCCGGGGATCCCTTAGCTCGGGGAGTCCCACCTTGAGTGTTCGAGGCCTACCCCGAGGGGTTTCGGCGTACGGGTGACGTGCCGGAGGAGGGAGGACTGGGCCTAGTCGGCTTTCTTGTTCCTGCCGGTCCCTCAACGTCTTGAGCTGCGGATACCCTGGAAACCTGAGCCCCTGGATTCGTTGCCCTGGGTGGCTCAGGGTTAGCCTGCGCTGGTTGGAATGTGGGGGACCCGGGGGCCACATTTACTCGTGGTGACAGAGTAGGGGTCCGAGCCGGTGTTGCAGGAGCTACGTATGAGTCGGAGGTTTTTAGGGCGGATTGCTCCCTCCGATGGTGCTCCCACAGGTGCGTGTTGGTGGGCGGTATCACCATCACACTGCGTAGCCGGGTGGACGATGCAGACGTACGCCTCCTGGTATTGCGCCGGACTCGTTGCCTCTTTGAACGTCGCTTCCTTTTAGGTAGGCTCGCTGTGGGTGGTGCGAGAAGCACCTTCGGGAGCTTCACGAGCGCGTCGTGGTAGAGCAACCCCAGGAGGGCCTCGGTGTCGAGGGTCCGGGTAGCTGCTAGCTTGAGGAACGTAGTGTGTGGGTCCCGCAAAGCAGGACGGTTTGACCGAGGTAAATGAATGGACGCCGTGTTAGTGAATAATTGCTTTATTGACTACTAGGCCCTAGTCGGATTGCTTCCGGATTCGTTGAATGGGTCTTAAAATCTCATCGGTAGCCGGTGCGTCCAGCTGGCCGATGACTTCGTGTCGCCGTAGCGTCTGACCGCCTGCTCTCTGTGCGCGAGAGCGCCCCCTTATATCCACGTAGCCTTATGTTATATGGTGGGGAAGTTTTGTATTCTTGCACGATGGAGGGGGTAACCGTGCGCAAGTGCATCGGCCCCTTTCAGGGCTGTTCAATATGAAATAAGATTATTTTTATATTATAAAAAATCTGGTCTTTGATACAAGAGAAATTATAAGAAATATTAATTTCGCATATAAAGATGAATGCTGAAAAATGTATAATATAAAAAATTTGACAAAAAATATTATTTTTTATTGTATCCTCTGTAAAAACAACAAAACTTATCATGAGAGCTTACAAAATACTAACGAAGAAATTATTTAATTTTCCGGCAACGTAGTTTTGAGGTGTTGAGACTTGAAGTTTCGCCCGTTGTTCTTTGTATTTCTTTATTTATCTATTTATGGATAAATAAAACATATCAACCAAAAGGAATACATAGTTTTAAGGAGCTCAAGGTTTAACCTTACGTGATTACGTGTTTTGACGTGTATGTTATTTATTAATTTATTAATAAGGGAAAACTTACTGCTTCTCTTCGGCACAACGTAACGCAGAGGTATTATCTTTGTTGCAACAGAGCGCAAAGGGATTATTTTCGTCGCAATTTAATGTGAAGGAATTATTTTCGTCGTAATTTAATGTAAAGGAATCATTTTCGTCACAACGCAACGCAGAGGTATTACCTTCGTGGCAACGTAGCGCACAAGGATTATTTTCGCTGCAATGTAACGTCGAGGGATTATTTTCGTCACAAAATAGTATGGTGGGATTCTCTTCGTGGCAACGTTCTGCGAAGGAATTTTTTTCGTCGCAGTACAGATCACTGGGATTTTCTTCTTCGCAGCATAGCGTCAAGGGATTCTCTTCATCACAAAATAGTGGGGTGGGATTTTCTTCGTCACAGTACAAAGCACTGGGATTCTCTTCGTCGCAACGTAGAGTGGAGGAATTCTCTTCGTTGCAGTACAGAGCACTGGAATTTTCTATGTCACGGCGTAGCGTAGAGGGATTCTCTTTGTCACAACGTAGTGCGGAGGGATTATTTTCATCGTAGCATAAGGCACTAGGATTGTTTTCGTTAAATTATAAAGTTGGGATTGTTTTGCTCGCAGTCCGTGGCACTGGAATTGTCTTCTTCCGTAATAGCAGAGATAATCCAAAAGCTACTAAGTGCTACACAAAAAGATTGGTGGCTTTTGATAAAATTATTTAAAGGGCTTGCAACGTCTAGTAGACACAGAAAATTTTATTCCATGAAAAATGTTTTAAGAATTGCAAAAAAAATTTTCGGCGTCACAACCGTCCCTGAAATATATTTATTCACGATTTAAAAAAGATTCAAGTAAATTTAACTTGCGATTCAATCACTATTTAATTGCGATTTGAATCTCAAATCGAAGATAATTTTAATAACGAATGTAGGTTTTGCGGTTATTAGAGTGCACAAAATTTTTTTTAACAAACACCGTGATTTATACAAAAAATGATTTTCATCTCAAGTAATAAAAGTCATCTACGTCAGTCACACAAAAATCTCCCGTTTGAACAATATTAGGTGCACAAGTGCATTACTTACCAAATTGTATGTTGGCCTTTCCTGAGCATACGGCACATTTTTTATTTAGTTGGTCCTTGATAAAACTTAGTAAGTGTCTATTGTTAAGCATATTCAGCTGAATTATGTGTGCAGGAAAATTAATTACTTCGCTACAATTTACACATTTTTTAACGAAACTAGGCATTTCGCTAAAAATGTATCATTGTAGGTCATTTATAGCAGTGTGACATGCTACTTGTACGGTCTTCTTTGATTTAACGGTTTTTACTTGTTTATATTTTACAAAAAACAAACCCCTTAACGTATAAGCATACGATGTTACTCCTTCAGTTAAAACGTGAGTAACTAACTCAAAAAACTCGTTCCTGTCTGAAAGCTGTTCAAATTCGGTTTTCAATAGAGTATTCTCTGCTGCGGCAGCCACGCAGATTTGTAATAAGCTATCCACACCGCACGTCAATGTGAATTGATATTTCACATTTCTTATGGTAATGTACGGAGGTGTCATTCCTGTTCCGTTCCTCATGACTGGTAGTTTTAGAGAATCTGAGACAATAAAAGCGTGTTATCTTATAAACTATGGGAATCAAAATACTGCCGTTCAACGGTTTAAAAGATATAAGTGACATAAGAGATGAACTGAGAAAATCAAGGGAAGTTAAGTGTCTTAAGAAAGAGAAATCGAAGATAATTTTAATAACGAATAGCATCGTGAACCCTAATTAATTACGACTAGTAAAACGAAAAGGTATAATATGCCATTCTGTGATGAAACATTTCATTTTTATGGAACGAATGTTATATAAATTTATTCAAAAGAGATTCAATACATATTTAGGTAAAATTTAGTTTTAATTGTACTGCCATTCGATGAAGATTTTCATGTTTTTTTTTAGGTGATGCTCTGTGTGCAATATAAATACGCAAGGAGAGATATGAAAATTGTGCATTCCTCTATTCATTATAATATTTGATATTTAAGCTCAACGAGTAATCGTATTACAGATCGTAATTGATTGGAGATAAGAAAGACACATGAAATGCTGCAAAATAAAAAGTATGCTGTATTGCCTATCTTAAGAAGTATAAGTATTAAGTCTTCAATTTATAATTTTAAATATTACATAATTTAAACGTTCCCAGATATTCTTATAGCAACGAGTTTTATTATATTTCTGATTGGTTATTACGAGATAAATTTGATATGTCAATTATTTAAGGGCATATTATCATAACAAAAATAGTTCATGAATACCTTTTAACAATCTTCATAAAAAAAAAAAAAATTATTTTTCATCATTGCAATTTGATGATGTATAGTTAAAATCTACGTACATCCTTAAAGTTGAGCTGAAAGTAGTGATATTCAAATACAGTTGTGTATAATGTACAGTAATGTAGGACGATACACACTACACAAACGAACATAATATATTAATATACTATTTTTGACAGTTTTTTTTTCACAATTTTTTTTGGATCGATATTTTTTATTCTCAATTGGTTAAGTAATACTTCCAACAATGTTTATAAATATTTAATAGAGCTCTTTCGTATTGAATTGCTGCATTCATATATAACTGAGACATACCATTAAAATATATCATTTTTTTACAATCAATACTGTTGACAAACACATAACAGTCTTTTAATTAAATTTTCTTCTACTTAATGATTAGTACGCTAATATTTTCTACACAATCCACAAATAAGCCGGTTTAAAAAAAATTTTGTTTTATCGTTTTCATTCAACTCAGAATTACGTTATGTGTTAATTTGAACTTTCTTTCGGTTGAATAACGCGATTTGTTTCGACGCGATGTCAACGAAATTCAAAAGTTATTCAATAGGGATTTTTTTTAAATAAAATTCTTATTGTATTAAGTAACAGACAATAAAGTGAGTTTGTATTGACGTGGGAACAATTAATTCACTCCTATCTACGACTAATATTCTAAATGAAAGACAGGTAAATCTTTTCAACAATTTTCTTTACATCAACATACTTACTTGAGATATCACAAATCTTTGCCTAAATTTACATAAATTTTAAACATTTGACAGTTACAGTAAATTATTCCGAGATACTCAGTGTGAATTATATCTGACAAATTTCGAGATTTTCTTAACAGGATTCATACATTCATTACTTTTCATTGCGCTTATCCATTATGTTTAACGTAAAAAATTAGCTTGTGCATAACTTTAAGGCTTTTGTGCACTTCTACTTCAGCATCATTGAAGTCATCGTACAACATCCATTTGTTACTTCGATAACTTATAGCCTGATAATGCCCTATTTCTTCAGGTTGTGGAGTTTCGGAACCCTTATAAATTATCAGTCCAGACAAATTAAAAATTACGTCTCCATCTGCCAATTTCTTCGGCAAGTTTTTTAATGCACGTGAGGAAGACTGCTTTCCTACAGCATAGAGTTCAAGGCTTACCAAAGTACCTGCAATATTTCAAAAATTGTAAAAAAAATCAATTTATTTACATTTGTAGTCACAATATACTTGCTCAAAACTTGGGCACGTTTACTTTTTCCATTGTTTATATTATATCAATTTTTTTTAAATTTCATGTACTATGTATGCAAAATAGTTGTTTTTTTTTTTTT
>NW_019379553.1:561842-582269 GCF_000648655.2 Copidosoma floridanum
GCGCTTACCCACATGTTCCCGTCTAACGATGAGCGGTTGGTTATCCGGGGAACGACCCGAGACGAGATATTCTTTGGTCAGCGGCGTACCTTCCTCCATCACAGTCTCCGTACATCAAGACTCCTAGGGTAAGAATCAAGCAACCGTAGCCAGCTCTTCATCATCAGGAATAATAATAGCCTGGAAGTTTCACCACTGGCGCTTTTTAGGGCCATTATAAGTATTTACGTTCCCTACTTAACCATCAATTTCATCGGTTTTTTTTAGGATCCACCTAAGTGTGAACTACCTTGCCAACAAATACATTTTTATTACCATTTCCGGAAGCGATTCGTCGACTAAAAGACTATATTAACTAAAGACGGGCACTATTAAACCAAATCAGCCATTCACTAGCAGACGTCACCTGCGAAGTTGTTCTTCGCAAGGCTGGAAAACCCGGTGACCGACGACCCTATACTACCCTCTCGACTATAAGCATTCAACCAGGAATCACTGATCCTCTCCAAGGTCTGCGCTGGGAAAACCTATAACAGCTATGAAGGAAAAAAAAATTGAGCCAACGGAACAGCCTCCACTGGACAAGTATCACTAACCAATCTTCCCATCTAAGATCACCAAAACAACTGAATCTGCAAATAAAAAAGGTGCTTTAGACACCAACGTCTTCGACGTTATACCGGGAGACGATGAAAAAAAGCACTACAACTAGCCCCAAAGCTTCGGACTTTGTAATTTTTCTCCTAATCAGTCTGGGTCTTCAACAGCAAGCCAGAGAAGATCACCCTGAGGTATCCAGGCAGTCACAATTGCTGGTAACTGCAGTCAAGAAAGAGTTAACTTAAGAAGCTCACCGGTCTTTTTTAGGGCTATCGGACGTCAAAATACCTTGCCAACAAATATATTAGAACTTAACAAAGTTGACAGAAAACAGCTTTTAGGGGTCACAAAAATTTTAAGCATGCCAAAAGTCGCAAGAGGGTGAATTGGAAGAAAAACTTCAAGTGTATCTAATAAATACAATTTTACTTAGGCGTCAAGAAACTGACGCAGAAAATTTATCGAGNATTTAGGTAAAATTTAGTTTTAATTGTACTGCCATTCGATGAAGATTTTCATGTTTTTTTTTAGGTGATGCTCTGTGTGCAATATAAATACGCAAGGAGAGATATGAAAATTGTGCATTCCTCTATTCATTATAATATTTGATATTTAAGCTCAACGAGTAATCGTATTACAGATCGTAATTGATTGGAGATAAGAAAGACACATGAAATGCTGCAAAATAAAAAGTATGCTGTATTGCCTATCTTAAGAAGTATAAGTATTGAGTCTTCAATTTATAATTTTAAATATTACATAATTTGAACGTTCCCAGATATTCTTATAGCAACGAGTTTTATTATATTTCTGATTGGTTATTACGAGATAAATTTGATATGTCAATTATTTAAGGGCATATTATCATAACAAAAATAGTTCATGAATACCTTTTAACAATCTTCATAAAAAAAAAAAAAATTATTTTTCATCATTGCAATTTGATGATGTATAGTTAAAATCTACGTACATCCTTAAAGTTGAGCTGAAAGTAGTGATATTCAAATACAGTTGTGTATAATGTACAGTAATGTAGGACGATACACACTACACAAACGAACACATGTGTTGATTACAAGAAAAATTAAATTTATTTATAATAAAAATAGTTATTGAGTTGCAGAATACAAATACTGAAAATTATTGAGAAAAAGTGTTACTGCTATGTATTTTTTCACAAATGACATATTGTACAAAATATTTACTATAACCCAGTTGTACTTCATGATTAGTACGCTAATATTTTCGACACAATCCCCAAATAAGCTGATTTAAAAAAAAATTATTTTCATAATTTTCATTCAATTAAGAATTATATTATTTGTCAATTTGAACTGTATTTAATGAGACATTGTAGATAATATAGACTAAAATCCAGTTGTACTGTAATAAAACTTAATAATCGTTTATAAAGCTACAACGTTATTACAATTTTTTAGATCTTGTTAACTGAAGATAATTTTTAGGTAAATTGTACCATTTACAATATTTCTTTAATTTTAAACTATTTTTATCAATTATACGTGACATTTATTTAGTTCTACTATATTTGGCATAATCAGACCATTTTTAAATGTACTTATCACAGTCATTGTTGAATATTATGTTCAAAAAATGTTTTTTTATACGTTCACGTAAGTCTACACTTATTTTAATTTTAAAATCTTGCTCATACATTTTTTCTGTTTTAATGATACTACTATACTTACGATACATATTTATCCATATAATTAATGTAATATTATAATATAATATATTAATATACTATTTTTGACAGTTTTTTTTTCACAATTTTTTTTGGATCGATATTTTTTATTCTCAATTGGTTAAGTAATACTTCCAACAATGTTTATAAATATTTAATAGAGCTCTTTCGTATTGAATTGCTGCATTCATATATAACTGAGACATACCATTAAAATATATCATTTTTTCACAATCAATACTGTTGACAAACACATAACAGTCTTTTAATTAAATTATTTTCTACTTAATGATTAGTACGCTAATATTTTCTACACAATCCACAAATAAGCCGGTTTAAAAAAAATTTTGTTTTATCGTTTTTATTCAACTCAGTATTACGTTATGTGTTAATTTGAACTTTCTTTCGGTTGAATAACGCGATTTGTTTCGACGCGATGTCAACGAAATTCAAAAGTTATTCAATAGAGATTTTTTTTAAATAAAATTCTTATTGTATTAAGTAACAGACAATAAAGTGAGTTTGTATTGACGTGGGAACAATTAATTCACTCCTATCTACGACTAATATTTTAAATTAAAGACGTACAGGTAAATCTTTTCAACAAATTTCTTTACATCAACATACTCACTTGAGAAATCACAAATCTTTGCCTAAATTTACATAAATTTTAAACATTTGACAGTTACAGTAAATTATTACGAGATACTCAGTGTAAATTATATCCGACAAATTTTGAGATTTTCTTAACAGGATTCATATATTTATTACTTTTTATTGAGCTTATACATTACGTTTAACGTAAAAAATTAGCTTGGGTATAACTTTAAGGCTTTTGTGCACTTCTACTTCGGCATCATTAAAGTCATCGTATAACATCCATTTGTTACTTCGATAACTTATAGCCTGATAATGCCCTATTTCTTCAGTTTGTGGAGTTTCGGAACCCTTGAAAATTATCAGTCCAGACAAATTAAAAATTACGTCTCTATCTACCAATTTCTTGGGCAGGCTTTTTAATGTACGTGAGGAAGACTGCTTTTCTACAGCATAGAGTTCAAGGCTTACCAAAGTACCTGCAATATTTCAAAAATTGTAAAAAAAATCAATTTATTTACATTTGTAGTCACAATATACTTGCTCAAAACTTGGGCTCGTTTACTTTTTCCATTGTTTATATTATATCAATTTTTTTTAAATTTCATGTACTATGTATGCAAAATAGTTGTTTTTTTTTTTTTTAATTATTACGTATTACGCTATTCGTAACATCAATTTTTATAGCAACGTAGTCGTTCAAAATAAACAATAAAAATTTGTAAGTATTTAAATGTTTTGCTTTAAATACCTAACAATACACTTTGATATCAAAAAAAAGTTTGTACTCATCTACCATAAAAAATTGTATATCGATTTTGCGGTTAGTAGTGTGCACAAAAATTTTTTTAACAAACACCGTGATTTATACAAAAAATGATTTTCATCTTAAGTAATAAAAGTCATCTACGTCAGTCACACAAAAATCTCCCGTTTATACAATATTAGGTGCACAAGTGCATTACTTACCAAATTGTATGTTGGCCTTTCCTGAGCATACGGCACATTTTTTATTTAGTTGGTCCTTGATAAAACTTAGTAAGTGTCTATTGTTAAGCATATTTAGCTGAATTATGTGTGCAGGAAAATTGATTACTTCGCTACAATTTACAAAAACTTCGCTACTTAAACTAGGCATTTCGCTAAAAATGTATCATTGTAGGTCATTTATAGCAGTGTGACATGCTACTTGTACGGTCTTCTTTGATTTAACGGTTTTTACTTGTTTATATTTTACAAAAAACAAACCCCTTAACGTATAAGCATACGATGTTACTCCTTCAGTTAAAACGTGAGTAACTAACTCAAAAAACTCGTTCCTGTCTGAAAGCTGTTCAAATTCGGTTTTCAATAGAGTATTCTCTGCTGCGGCAGCCACGCAGATTTGTAATAAGCTATCCACACCGCACGTCAATGTGAATTGATATTTCACATTTCTTATGGTAATGTACGGAGGTGTCATTCCTGTTCCGTTCCTCATGACTGGTAGTTTTAGAGGTTCTGAGACAATATAAGCGTGTTATCATATAAATTATGGGAATCAAAATACTGCCGTTCAACGGTTTAAAAGATATAAGTGACATAAGAGATGAACTGAGAAAATCAAGGGAAGTTAAGTGTCTTAAGAAATCAATGACAATTTGAGTATTAGACCGCGGAAAAACTGTTTTGTATGTTAACTAGCAGCCCCCCGTCTCGGCTTCGCCCGAGACTTACTAAATGGAACACCTAGTGTGTTGACATGTAAAGTGAAACTTTTCTAGTTAGAAATTTTACAATTATTCCTGACACTTTTTAGAACAAAAATCTTCTCACCAGAAATGTATTTGTTCGCAATCCATAGAGTTTATTTGGTCAAATAATAAGCTGTAAAAATTAAAAAAAAATACAATTATGCTGAAAAGTACCTTGCGTTCTTTATGCCATAAAATAATTGTTGGCTATAAGGGATCTGTTGATTTGCAGTTTCTTCCGTATAGTTTACGAAAAAGGCTATTTTTTAAAGCTGTTAAGATTCAAAACTCCCAAAAAATATATAATAAAAAAAAATTTTTTTTCTCTTATCTTACATTTTTATTCTCAGAGCAACAAAGTCCTGGAGCTTAATCTCTACAATTTTTATTGCCACAAAAATACAAATATATTTTCTTCTTATTTAAAAATCTGAATTTAGATCTTGAAAGATTTAAGAGATTACTGTGAGGGTAAAATGAAAAGCTGATCTCTTACGTAATGGATTCTTTATTTGTCGATTTTGAAGCTGCTGTTCCAATTTCAATAAATTTTCTGCGTCAGTTTCTTGACGCCTAAAATTGTATTCATTAGATACATTTGAAGTTTTCCTTCCAGTTCACCCTCTTGCGACTTTTGTGACCCCTAAAGGCTATTTCTTGCTAATTTTGTTAAGTTATAATATAATTGTTGGTAAGGTAGTTCGACGTCCGATTGCCCTAAAAAAGACCGGTGAGTTTTTTAAGTAAACTCTTTCTTGACTAAAGTTTACAGCAAATGTGACTGCCTGGATACCTCAGGGTGATCTTCTCTGGCCTGCTGTTGAAGACCCAGACTGATAGGGAGAAAAATTATCAAGTCCGAAGCATTGGGGCTAGTTGCAGTGCTCTTTACCAACGTCTCCTGGCATAACGTTGAAGACGTTGGTGTCTAAAGCACCTTTTTTTTGCAGACTCAGTTGTTTTGATGATCTAAGGTGGAGAGATTAGTAGAGATTGGTTCGTGATGCTTGCCCGTTGGAGACTCTAGTTGGCTCAAGTTTTTTTTTTCCTTCATAGCTGTTAGGTATGCCCAGCGCAGACCTTGGAGAGGATCGGTGATTCCTGGTTACATGCTTAGAGTCAAGGAGGTAACATAGGGTCGTCGGTCACCGGGGTTCCCAGCCTTGCGACGAACAACTCCGCAGGTGACGTCTGCCAGTGAATGAGTGACTTGGTTTTATAGTGGCCGGGGCTTTAGGTAGTCTTTTAGTCGACGAATAATGTTTCCAGAAATGCTAGTAAGAATGTATTTGTTGGCACGGTAGTTTAAACTTAGGGGGCCCTTAAAACAACCGATGAGATTAAAGGTTAAGTAATGAACGTAAATACTTATATTGGCCCTGAAAAAGGCTAGTGATGAAATTTCTAGTTATTCCTTATTATTATGCTTGATGATGGACAGCCAGCTGTGGGTAGCTTGACACTTACCCTCGGAGTCTCTGTGTACGGAGACCGTACATGAGGGAGATATACGCCGCTGATCAAAATATATCTCGTCTTCAGGTCGTTGCCCGGATAACCACCGCTCGTCGTTAGTCGGGAAAGTGGGCCTGGACTCTGGAGAATACCTTCTCTGTAGGTATGCCGTTAGAACGACCACTAAGAAGTTGGCAGTTGTAGCTGCCCGTATTCTTTAGGACTATCTTCCCTGGCTTATATTTGTAGTAAAAATTCTCTGACGGTACCAGGCCAGATTGTGGTACGGCCACATAACTCTGAAGTGTCGGAGCAGGATGTGATCTGGCTTGACACGTCGCCTGAGGCTCTAAGTATCACGACCTTCGATATCTCGCAAAAGTCAGTATTTTTTTCGATAATTCTTATACTTCGCATGCGCACAACCATAATTTTATGTATTTTATTGAAAAAAATACTGACTTTTGCGAGATATCGAAGGTCGTGATAGAGCCCCTGGTATTCCGCTGGAGACGTGATTGGATAGAATAAATTTTTTCATTAGTGGCACTCATCAATCCTGAAGGTTCCAGGTGAAAGTGACGACCTAGATCACTTTCCCTTCGGAGAAAAGTTTCATGGGTAACCGGGATACCAAGCTGCACGTCTCCAGCTACATTGTCGATGAACTGCCAGTCGACGATTGCAAAAAAAACTACGACGCTCCGGCCTATTATAACCACACTTATTTCATTCTGTTGCAGGTAGCTCCGATTTTATGTCGACGCCACCTAGCAGATCCTACTGAACTAAAGTGAAAAGCAGGCGTATTTTTGCAAAACTTTGAGCGTATTTATTGCCATTGTTATTAAATTTTTCAAGATAAAAACCATACTAAAACCATCTAGGAAGTGTCAAAAATTGGTGTGCGAAATTTCAGCAAAATCGGTTCAGTAGTTTTCGCGGTTAGCGATTACAACGGTTTTAGCGCCTTTGCTTTGTATATTAGTATAAGATATAATATTATGATTCTATTTTAAAAAAATATATAGATATATTTTTCGATGGCAACCATAAAAATCTATATCTACCCTTCTAACTAAGCGCAATTTCCTCGTGAAAAGTTGGTAAGTGCAAAAATACAGTTTATCCCGTGGGGCTTACCCGTTTTCTACTTCGGAATCCAAGGCGGTGATCATCGACTTTACAACGTAAAAAAAGGGTAAGTGCACTTACATTGACTGCCGGGCACGATTTTCACGTTTTGTGTCACTTACCCTTTTTTTTTATCGCTGATGAAAATTCTTAACAATTTTTCCAATTTTCATTCAATTATTACTAAATCACGGTATAAGATATTTAATTTGTAGTTATGCTACATAAGACGCAGAATTGTCTGACAAGTCGGTTGGTAGAAATAACTCATTTTTGACAAAAATATCACTTATACTATTCTTCCGTTAGACAGCAGAGTAACCATCCATAAAAATGAGAAGTTCCATCTCAGAATAGCATATTATACCTTTTCGTTTTACTAGTCCTAATTAATTAGGGTTCACGATGCTATTCGTTATTACAACTATTCTCTGATTGAATCTGAAGTTAAATGTTTTTGAATCTTTTTTGAATCGTGAATGAATCTATTTCAGAGAGACGGTTGCGGCTCCGATTTTTTTTTTTTTGCAATTTTTAAAACTTTTTCTTGGGATGAAAGTTTCTGTCTCTACCAGATGTTGCAAGTCCTTTGAATAATTTTATCGAATAATAAATAGATACCTATACCTATAGTATTTGTAACACACAGCAGCATTTCGATAGAGATCTGACTTAAACACCTGTTGCATCGCAACTGAAACTTTTTAAATAGTGAACGTTTTTTAATCGAAAATCTTTGAAATTATTTTGCTTAGAAATATCTTGCTATATCATATCTTCAAATGTGTTTGAATTGTACGCTTAAAAAAAAAAGATTTAATGTGGCTCAAGTAATATGAATGTTAAGTTTAAACTAGTATCATAATGATTGAGATACTGGTTTTATCATCCGAAATACTACTGATACAATAAATACGACTTTGTTAATAAGGCTTTGAAATTTAATATTATATTAAAAAATTGTCTTATTACATGTTTGATAGTATGTTTGCATTATTCACAGCAGGACCTATAAATTACCTCAGATTCAAGATTCAAATCATGTTTGAATAGTGGTTGAATCTCAATTAAATATCATTTAAGTACCTTTTTCATCTCTTTTAAACCACTAGTGGAAATTTTTTTAAAGACAGCCGTTGTTTAAACGCAAATCTCTGAAATTTTATTTTTAGATTCGAAGTATTTTACCACACATCGATGTATGCATTGGAATGCAGTACTAAAAAAAAGTAAACTTGCCTGATTTAATATGAAGGTACATTTTTAAATACAATTGACATTTACTGATCATGCAAAATAAAAATGACACTCAATAGATATAAATGAGAAGTTTCATCGAAAAGTAACATATTGACTACCATCAATGTTGCTAGTCGTAATCTAACTTCGATTTCTGATATAATTTCTCATAATGCCTGAATCTTAAGTACCACTTCGAGTAACACAGTGAATGGGGCCTTTGTATGTAGTCTGATGGATTCAAGATTAAAATCACGATTGAATGGTGGTTGAATCGCAATTGAACTTTATTTAAATACCTTTTTAATCACGAATAAAACTTTTTTAAAGACAAACGTTATTTAAACCTAAATGTTTGCAATTTTTTTTAGATTAGAAATATTTTGTAGAAATATACTTGTAAATGTATGAGTATAACACGCTGCGAAAAAAAAGTATTTCGATTAGCCGTGATTAGATTTATATGAATGTTTAGTTTTATTGAAAATAAGAATTATTTGATCATTTTATGAAATGAAGGAAACTGAATTGATGTAAAAATCAAGGTAAATATGGTTTCCTTATTACTTCGTATTTTTACACCGTTCGATGTTTGTGCCATGTGATATACGTTCTAATTGAGCTATATTTTTTAACATTATTCATCATATTAATAACAATAACAAACGTTTATACATTAATAATTGAGATGAAAGTACTCCGATATAATTAACTATGTGTTATTTTAAATAAGTAATGGTGCCTGTTCCAAAGGCACACAAAACAATCTTGTATAATATATATGATGTGAGACCCAATTATTATCAAGACGATGTTTAAATAACCATATCTTCAAAGTTTCTAATACAATTATATCATTTTATCATGTATAAACCGTAGGCCAATTGTAGATTATTTTTATTAGGGATTTAAAAATGATACAAGATTCAACAGAGATTTAAATAAAGATTCAAATCTTTTGAATCCCGTGAACAGCCTCGTTTCTCAGTACTTATAGTACCACTATTGTTTTTATAAATTTTGATATGTTCTTTTAACTCAATTTTGAAATCACTTAAAATGTTCTTAATCACTTTTAGTTCACTTACACTCTCAGATAATGCAACTCAGCTTCAGTTGACGATTTAGTAACACTGTTTTGTTTTTTTCGATTTCCAAAAAATTAAATTACCGTACAACCTTACAATGTAACCTGTCGTAGACTTCCTATCAACTAATCATCCCCCCAATGAGCATCAACATAACAATCAATAAGATCACCTCTATTATCCTTTTTCTAAAGTAACTTTAAATCTTTTGTGAAAAATAAATATTTTAAAATTCTTAACGCAATAAAATATGTTCATAACTATTTTGGAATCTGCTCAAATAATTAACGCAAAAACTAATATCAGGTCTTATCCCTGAACTTATGTACAACAAAGCTCCAATTAAGTTTCTAAGTTCAATCCCCTCACATGCTGATTGCGCTGGTTCTAGTTTTAAATTTTGTTCCATCGGAACCGCATACAATTTCGAATTTTTAATATTATATTTATTTGCTAAGGTTTCAGTATATCTTTTTTGATCAAGTGTCATTTTTCCTTTTTCATAATTGTAATCAATATTTATCCCTAAATAAGTTTTAATCTCTCCTAGATCTTTCATCTAAAACCTTTTTGACAACAAGCCTTTAATATAATTGACTTTAGTTTTATTTTTACTACAAATTAATAAGTCATCAACAAACAAAGTTAAATACATAGTTTTATTTTCATCAGTTAATGAATATAGACAACAATCATTTTTATTTCTTACAAATCCTAACTCTTCAATATATATATATATATCAAAACATTCATACTATAGTCTTGGACTTTCTCTTAAATCATACAAAGCCTTAAGTATTTAATTTTAAAACTTTCTCGGTATTTTCTTCATAACCTCTAGGTTGTTTAACATACATCTCAGATTTTACTTTACCATTCAAAAAAGCCGTTTCTACATCCATCTGTTCAATAATTAATTTATTTTGACAACAGTATGCCAATAGCATTTTTAAAGTCTGCATTTTAGCAGTTGGTGAATATATATCTACAACAATTTATTCTGTTGAAATCCCCTAACAACTAACCTTGGTTTATAAACATCATTTTTTTTTGTATAAACCCATTTCAAGTCTAAAACTTTCTTATTGGTCGGTTTTTCAACTAACCTCCAAGTATTATTTTTAATTAAACTAGACATTTCTCTGTCCATTGCATTTTTACAACTTTCATATTCATACGAATTCATCGCATCATCAAAACTTACTGGACTTTTCGCATTTACATAGTTAACATATACAATACCATTATAAACAAAATTTTCATCTTCATATTTCGCAGGTTTTTTTACATTCCTTTTTGAACGTCTCAGCTCAATTTTTTCATTATTATTTTCATTTTGTCCATTTTCAGACTCTTGTTCATTTTTATTGTCAGCATTTTGAATTTGATTTTCAAATCCATTTGCATGTTCAATTTTATTGTCGTTTATTTTAAATCCAACCATCTTAATATCTTCAACTATGTCAACATATCTAGCTACTATCACCCTATCATTTAATACAATTCTATACCCTACTTTTTCATAACTTAATAAAATTCCCATTTCAGCTTTATTATCCCATTTAGATATCTTTTATGTTCTGGTATTCTTACAAAAACTTTACTTCCGTACAAACGTAAATTTTCAATACAAGGTTTCTCACCAAACATTATCTCATAAGGAGTTTTATTTTTTTCTACTGAATTTGAAACTATCCTATTATTTAAAAATGCAACCGTTTTACCTACTTCAGGTCAATACATTATCGGTACATTAGCATCTGCTAGTAGACATTGTGACGTATTCATAATATCCCTGTTGTATTTTTCTGCCATCCTATTTAACTCATGAACATACTTACGGTGGGCATGGTTCAATCACAATTCCTTTTTCTCTCGTAAATTTATAAACATCTTTATTTAAAAACTCTTTATCATTATCGCATTTTAATATTTTAAATCTTTTTCCAGTCATATATTCCGTTGTATTGATATAATCAATGAAACAATCATGAACCTCACTCTTTGATGTAATTACAAAAATTTTAATTATCTTGCTATAATCATCAGTAAAAATCAAAAATATTTCTCTCTTTTATAACCCGTTGTACTATGAGGCCGTTATAAATTTACTTATATTCTAACAACCCTCTCGACTCTAAGCATGTAACCAGGAATCACCGATCTTCTCCAAGGTCTGCGCTGGGCAAACCTAACAGCTACGAAGGGGAAAAAAAACTTGAGCCAACGGGACAGCCTCTACTGGACAAGTATCACTAACCAATCTCCCCATCTAAGATCACCAAAACAACTGATTATGCAAATAAAAAAGGGCTTTAAATACCAACGTCTTCGATGTTATACTAGGAGACGTTGGAAAAAATCCCTACAACTAGCTCCAAAGCTTTGGACTTCATAATTTTTCTCCCGATCAGTACCACTATCTTGCCAACAAATATATTAGAACTTAACAAAGTTGACAGAAAACAGCCTTTAGGAGTCACAAAAGCCTCAAGCATGCCAAAAGTCTAAAGAGGATGAATTGGAAGGAACACTTCAAATGTTTCTAATAAATACAATTTTAGGCGTCAAAAAACTGACGCAGAAAATTTATCAAGATTGGAACAGCAGCGTCAAAATCAACAAATAAAAAATCCATTACGTGATAGATCAGCTTTTCATTGTACCTTCATAGTAATCTCTTAAATCTTTCAGTTTTTTAAATAAGTAGAAAATGTATTTGTATTTTTGTGGCGATAAAAAATGTAGAGATTTAGCTCCAGGACTTTGTTGCTCTGATAATAAAGTTGTAAGATAAGAGAAAAAAAATTTTTTATATCACACTAAGCGTAAAGTTCGTACTGTTCTCCCTGTATACAGGGACAGAAACTGTGTAATAAGTGCGTGTACGCATGCGTATCTATATCTTACTGTATATTACTATATACATAAGCCAATAAGTGCCTGAAGTAGTTCGGTGCTCGAACATAGCGAGGGCGCCACACTGCAGTAAACAAACAAATTTGGGAAACATCAACAAGATAAAAGAAGCCAATGTACTGTTTGCTGGTGTATTTTATACAAAAAAAAAACATGAGATTCTGAACAAATGGAAATAATTAAAATTGTTATACAATTTTCTTTGTTCACACATTTTTAAATAATAACTGCATTTTAACAGTTCTTCATTTTTATCAATCTTGTATAATAAACTATTGAAATTATTACATTTCGAAACACATTCATTAAAAGAGTTAAATAATTAGGTCCTTGTTCTTATGCTTCCATTGTAAGAATCGAGCGTATGCATATTCATATAATGCTCTCGATTTTATGGGAAGTAAAATTTGAACAATGGCATTTCGTTCACAGTCAAAGTCTCTTCCTTCCCCTACTTTATCCTCGTTAAAGTTTTCTTCGTCAGAAGAATCCTCTTCAAACATGACTGTCGAAACTGTTGCCATATTTTATACAAAAATACAGGAATATCCTAAATATCACAATCGGAAACAATTATAAAAACTCTTGTGATATAACCTATAACCACACAATGAATGGCTTATTTTCCTTCTATCTCTCTCCCTCTCAATGTAACGAACTTTCCACTGAGTGTGATATAAAAGTGTATACGCACCGCGAGACTAAAGCAAGCCAGCGAGTGGCTATTGCTTGTAGCGCCCTCGCTACGCTCGGGCGCACACTACAACAGCCACGAACTGGCTTGCTTTAGTCCCTTGGTACGTAATATACTATTTTTATTATATATTTTTTGGGAGTTTTGAATCTTAACAGCTTTAAAAAATAGCCTTTTTCGTAAACTATACGGGATAAACTGCAAATCAACGGCCCCTTATAGCCAACGATTATTTTATGGCATAAAGAACGCAAGGTACTTTTCAGCATAATTGTATTTTTTTTTTAATTTTTACAGTTTATTATTTGACCAAATAAACTGTATGGATTGCGAACAAATATGTTTTTAGTAAGAAGATTTTTGTTCTGAGAAGTGTAAGGAATATATGTCAAATTTCTAACTGAAATCGTTTTACGTTACATGTCAGCACACTACGGTGTTTCATTTAGTAAGTCTCAGGTGAAGTCAAGACGAGGGGGCCGCTAGTTTTTAATAATTGAGAACATGGTTCATTTGAATTTTTTTCTCTTTGATTAGTGGGTAGAAATTAGAGCTAGAAATTAGTGGGCAGTATTCTATCGGTGATATGATGTTTAACGCATTAAAATTAAATTAATAATATGTTCTCAACAGCTAAGATAAAACTGAATAGAAACACAGCTTATTGATTCTTCGCAAATTTTTAATTGACCATTTAATGATGTTTTAGTGATGTGACGGTTAACGCAACAAAAAATAATTTTTCAAACGTCCAGCTATTCCAAGAATCAGGAAAGATTTTGCTTGTTGTAGTGAAAGACATCTTATAACTAAGATTTTTAATTGTTTATTGGAAGGATAACATCAAATTCAATTTACCATTTTTAATGTTTCAATTCATTTTCTACATCAATTTTTCTCGTTGTTTTCTTCTAGAATTAGAAAAGAGTCTTACAAAGTTGATTTTCGTTTATTTTATCAGACCATTTTTTAAAATACCTAGTCGTTTCTTATTAGGAAAAAGCTTGTTCGTTGTGGAAAAATAAGTAAAACAGCTCATATTGTTATGATGACTACCTAATATTAATGGTTCGTACCTTACCTAGAGGATAGCTCCGGTTCACAGTGCCCCGAAGATCCGCTCATTACCCGAGTAAAACGAAAGAGTAGCCACTGGTGGAAAACTAGGAGACTGCAAGATCCTCTTCGTCGCCCGTGTAGCCAGGGTAGTGGTATAATATAAAAGGTATAAGAAAAAAAAGTAACGATTAAATGTATAGATATAATTTTGCCATTTATTGCGGTTTTCAAAAAATGTACAACAGCGCTTTGAAGGGCAGAGCTCCCCAGCTAAAGTGCCAGACTTGTTGCTGAAGGCAAAAGTATTTAACATGGACTGGCATGGGCCTTTTATACCCTACAAAGAAGCAGCGGCGTCGGTGACTTTGACTATAGGCGGCTTGGATGGTTCGCAGATTTTGGCGCAATTCGCAATATGGATACATCAGCGCATCCACGGAATACCTCCTGAATCCCACAGCCAAGTCTGCCAGTTCCATCTTGACACATACCCCAATTATTTCCACCGTAGTAGTGCCATCTGAAGACACAATGTGGGCATACAAAGTCTTTTGGTAGGTTGGCCTGAATTATAATATTTCCGTTCATTCCTTTCTTCACTTTGTAACGTAGATTACCGTCAGCGAGGTAGATGGGGTGTGCGGCAAAACATTCCTCGGTTTCGATGTCTCTGGTTGAGTTGAGAGGACATAGGGAAAATTCAAAGTAACCCAAGTGATTGGCACTTAAGTCAACTGTTATATTAATCCGTTTTCCTGGACAGTATCTGTGACAAAGGTTTTCAAGTTACATATTAAAAGAGTTCACAGAAATAATTACACATGATGATTATAATGATGTTAAATTAAATCCATGCACTTAATCAGAGTTTTTGATGACGAATAAGACTGATAAGTAAATGAGTAATTCTTCAGAACGTATAATTGATTATAAATTTTTATACTTTCATAAAACCTAAAAAAATTCTTAAAAATTTTTCAAGATGTAGGACACAAATTAAAGAATCACGTGTTTTAAAAATATTTAATTAATATTTTCGTAATCGGAAATTATTTAAAATATTAGGATTTTAAATATATAACTCTTACAATTAAAATTGAGACAGTTCTTCTTTGTTGACTTTACAATCCGAATAAAAAAACATTTCTATTAGAAACAAGCGTTTATCAAAGAGATAAAATAATGACAAATACAAATGCACCCTATTTGTTTTACATCTTTTTGAATTTTATGAAAGTTATTTGAGTAAATTTTCGACATCACAAATACAGAGAAATTTGTCCAAAACGTATACGTATAAGTGCGATCTAGGATAGTCCTTATTTTATCTTTTGGTGTGTAATTCACTTTCAGGTGGCTCAAGAGAGTAGTAGGTACCGTAACTTTATAAGTGGATTTTAAAGTAAATTATTCATAAAATGTGAGCATAAGTTATAAGACGTGTTTTTCTTGATTTTTTGAGTGAAAATATACTATGCACAAACAAAAGTTAAAAAATTTTCTCAAAGTCTCAGGCCCGTATACGTTCTTGATACATCAGTGTTATACAAAGAATATTTATATACAACGTTTACTGAAAGTAGATCCAAAGTATTACTCAGCTGGCCGCTTCTCCGTACAACACGTGAATATATATCTAATTCTTTATCGTAAATATGCAGCAGCCTGACATTCAACTATTTTTGTTAATTATTTCATGGTTCCAATCGTGAATATATACTGATTTTGGTGTTATAGTGTTCTCCGTAAAATAAATTATACATTGCACAGTTTTTTTTAAACATATTTATATAATTATATTCGAGTGTGACTTATTTCTTGAGTCACCTTATGTCACCTTAAATATCTTTCACCGACCTACGAACAATCACTCCTAGGCCGTATTTTCCACCATTTTCGTTGTCTCTTGGTTGACGTTGAGACCAATTGTCGCCACATGGTCCGCAATTCCCTTTATTTTGTTGATATAAAGTCTGGAAATTTTAGCCATATTAATGAATTTAATTGAAGTATAAGATTGACTGTTGAGAAAAAAATTGAACAAATGATACATTATCAAGAATTTATATCGTAAAATGATATATCGTATAATTTATCGTAAAATGATAAGGGCTCATTTGATGAAGGTCGCTTTAAGTACTTTACTCCGTAAGATTTAACACAGGAAATTAATGACAATGAAGCTCCGTTGAAGCACATAGCGAATAATAAATGCATATATCTTAACAACACTAGCCAAAAAAGTATTATTGTTAAAATCCTAAATAAAATTCCTAAGTATCTAGAAAATTGTTTTTATGAGAAAGGCGAATAACCAACGGTAACAATGTGATGGCTTCAAATTTGATTAAATTAATGTAATTAAAACATAAGATACAGTATGTACATATGAGGAAATCCATTTCTAGTTTGGATTTACACGTTCCAAAGAAAAAAGAAAATTTTTTCGAGGCACAGACTTTAACCAATTTTGTTCACATTCTATATGTATATCCTCAGAAATGAGAAAAAAAATTGTGTGCAGGCATTTAAGGGCTTGTGACACTGTTTTCTACCCCACTAAAGATTTTAAATACTGATTTTTCAAAGTGAAAAAGCAGGACTAAACTGAAAAATGTCAGAAACTAGTTTGGAAACATTAATCACCCCAAACCTATGCATAACTTCGATGTATAAATAATCTAGGGTGAATTTACCCATCTAAAGCCTCCCCATGAATTGCAGTACCAAAAATTGGTGTAAAAATGCATTATTTCACCTCGGAAATCCCGGGAAATCCTCCCTCGGAGGTTTTTGAGGTCACTGATCCCGAATCGGAGGTATATTTTCAAGCAGGGGTAGTTTTAACCACTAAAATAATTATTTTTCTCAATAAATGACTAACAAATTCATAATTTTGCCTACGAAATCGTTTCTCATGGATTTTCGAGGTCAATGATCATAAATTCGAGATCTATTTGTGCGCTGGAGTGGTTTTAATAATTTTTAACACCTTATTATGTAAACGAACTTTACTTTAAATCCCCCTCAGGCTCAGACATAGTGTTTTTTACACCAGTAAAGTGTTTTTCAGCCATGCATCGGTGTAAACCTAAGTCATGACTAGATGTTTATGCATATAAACACCAGGACTCTTACTTAATCACACCTATCATCACGTTGGCTAAGCGTAAGAGAAACAGTTAATCAACGGTACAGGCGAAACGGTGAGACTCGAACGGTCATCCATCCAAGTACCGACTCACCGCGCCAAATGCTGCTCAACTTTGATGATCGACGGAACTGCAACTCTACCGCTGCTCCACTGTGGCCACTGTAACAACATGTATGGCTGCTTCATCAGTATAAACTGCTTTATAACAAGTATTACGTTTTAGTAAGAGTTTAGATACGTCTGCTAACTTCTACGTTTGGTAATTCGTTTGCAATGATTAACTCGTTTGGTATGATTATAGCAGTATTCAGTAACGAGATTGTAATGGTGGTTTTTGTCGGATAAGTGCCATCGTCTTCGGGACTATTTTTAGGGACGTAAGGCAGCTGCGGTGCGATGGCGCTTAAAGCAGTTTCATAAGCACCCGTCGTCTCCTAGTCAGTTCAGAGTAGTTTTTTTGGTTTAAAAGTTAAGTACTTATATTACTAGAGTCTTATATAGTGTAAAAATACTTAATTTTATGTATTACGTACGCATAAATAAGCAAAGTCAGCCATAGTACCCACACTATTGTAAGGTACATTGCGGGAATTACTATTTACTCGTTCATTTTTTTTTTTTTTTTATTAAAAACCTGACAAACAATTGTTACAACGCACGCAATTTCACGAAAATAACTAAATGAAGGGCAAAAATTTAGGTACAGTGAACAAACTATACTTAACTCACCCCCATGCCACCACAGAAAAGCTGGTTGTCATTGTAATTTTTTGGAGCACCGGACAATTTCCTCCAAGCAGATGATCTACTCACTGGGTCTACAAGTTTGCCGTGAGCATTAACTTGTAAGTTGTAAAAAAAATTTACAAGAATAAAGGCAATGATCATATTAACAGTCATTGCTACAACCACTATTCAGTTCACTTGGAATGCTGAAATATACCCTTTCTTAACAAATCTATAACCCGAGCGTTTTCTGAGCTACGCGTTTTGCGACTAACAACTTAAGATGGCCGTCGAACGTTTGTCTGCAATGTTGGAACTAGTTGATTTTTATATGTTAAAAATGACTATAATCATTAGGATTTTGCATCATGTACATTATGTCATTCGGTAACATATCTTAAGTTCATACTTATTTACGAGTGTTCGACGGAGCCCCGGTTACAACTCAAGCACTTTATGATTATCGTGACCTCTGGCTTCTTTATGAACAAACGCCACGTTAAGTAACGTGATGGAATTTTTCAAAACTGCTTTTATGAGCGATTAGGCAGGACATTTCGTGACTTCCCGAGAAACGAATCGTCGCGCGAGGCCAGAGCTCCACCGAGGTGCTCGCTCTCCCGCAGCGGCCCTCCACGTCTCCATCTCCGGTCACATCGCCGCATGCATGCTTACTTATACCTGCGTATTGTTTTGACTAAATAATTGAATTCACTCCGTCCCAGCCGTTGCACTTTTTCTCGAGGGCACCAATCTGAAATCGTTGATTTACTCCGTAGGGCAAAACGTTTTCTATAACAATTAATCTCTTTCTGTTAGTGTATCTCGATGATTTATTTATCCTAACAAAAGGAAAAAATGTAATTGTTATATTTGATCCATAAGATATAGTAATTTTTTAATATTTTCAACGGTATGTCGTACAAAAAAAATTTTTAACAATTTATGCACGTCTGTGCTATTTTTCTAATTACTTTTTTGTGACTCCAATAATAGCATATGATCGATTGGAGAACAAATAATTCGGTTGGTCATATTTTCAAACTTTTTAATGAAACAATTTATCACCTGCAGTACTTGAATTCTAAATTTCTATAACATCGAATTAAGTGACATATTGTTTTAAAATATCACTTTTGCCGAACATCACGAAACCAACACCTTTGTTTTTTTCAAAGAGCTATTTGAAGTTTTTTTATTGTTGTTTCAATTATCTTCCGTGAAAAGATTTAAAACAATCATAATTTTTCTATAAAAGAACGAACATGGATAGAAAAAAAATTGTGTGCCTATATGTAGGCGTATATTTTCTTTTATGCAGATGATCGGTCGTATATCAGAAATATTTTGAACAATTCAGATTACACGTAGCTTATTATTTTTTTTAAGATTCAAATTACCACTAAAAAGAAATTATGAGCTACATTTTTTTATATTTTACAGACTTGTAATGGAATTAATTTATTTGAAAAGGTAGTTTTCGAAATATCAATTGAATGTAAAGTTGATGTAGCATTGAATAAAAATTATGAAGAAAAGTTTATGAGAAAGCTTCGCACCACTACACTTTAAGTCATTTTTTATTTATCATACTGATTCTCACAAACCTCAGCTTTTGATATAGACTAATGAAAAAGTTCTAAAAATTAACATTTAATAAGTCGTAAATCGTTTTATATTTTTCAAAGGATTTAAAACAAGTGATTAAAAAGTAAGAAATTTAAGGAAAAAAAATATTAATACCTACATTCAAATTCATTAAAAAAAAATGTTTTTGTATCTAAGAAACGATGTAAAGATGTTGCGTTTCGGTTCTCCATCGCGTGATTGGAACAATCGATTTTCTCCAAGCTCCTACAATTATGTGATTCGACGATTTCTATCATGTTTTTCTCCTTCTCTCTTCTTTTCTTTTGATGATGATGGACCTCCAGTCAAAGTATAGGTACCTCTGCAAGTCTCCCCCATCGTCATCCGTCAAATGAAAAAAGAATTCTCATGCTATAATACATACTGTATTATATTTAAAAAATATATATTTATGCCATGACAAAGGAATTGTTTTAATAATCAAAGTAATGAAAATTCACCAATATTATAATATAGTTATATTTTATTTTACACTATTCTGTGATTGTACAAGTTACAAACATTAAGGCAACAATAAGCTGTACTTTTAGGACTGAAACTGCAAAGCAGTTTTTTGAACCTTAGTTTACGAATTTGATTAATGTGCAATATTTTTTTTATCGTATTTTTTCTCTCTCGATAGGCAAACGCTTTCTGTCGACTTTCAAGATTATATAAAAAAAAAAAAAAAAAAA